>AYEL01060865.1:0-27347 GCA_000484575.1 Olivierus martensii | reverse complement strand
GGTAACAATATTTACGGGGCAAGAGCTTTCCAGTGTTTTTCTCAAAAATTTTTGAAATGTCTAAAAATATTGTTTACGTAATGTAAACCTTTATCAATATTCTTCGTACTTATTAAAAAAATATCTCCTAATATGAAGTTATCTTAAGAATTATTGCACTTTTAAAATGCTGTCAACGTTCTGTTTGCTGTTCCGACGCGACGCATTTGTAAGAGTCGATGTAAATACTGGATTCGCATCATTCATCGTGAGTTATCTACGTCGATAGGTCGATATTAACTTGTAGTAGAATACTACAATATCAAATAGCAAAATTTTGATTATCTTATAATAAAAAAATCCCGATAATGCATTTCCCCCAAGTACGTCCTTACCCCACTCCGCCTTATTACAATTTCTGTAAAAATTGACGGAAGTGGAGATGTTCTTTCCTTGTCTGTTTCTGTACGAATATAGAAACTTCTTAAAAGCAATCTTATCGAAATAAAATTTAGAATAATAATTAATAATTAAATCAGAACTTATTATCAAAATTGGTTATAAAAAGCAGATGAGTTTCGGTCGTTTAACTAGCATCGATAGAAATTTTCTCAATAAATACTAAATTAGCTTCATAATCATTAAAAAAATATGGATATTCTCTTCGAATTTCTTCTTATTTAAAGATAATTATCGGATTTATTGAAAAATAGCCAGCTTATCTATTATCTTATTATTTAAATATATAGTAAATGTTATAAAAATAATGCGAATAAAAACACGGTTATATTTTCTGAACTTAAAATTTTTAAATTCATAAACTTCGTGAAAAATCTCACAGAAAAATTAATTGTCACAATCATTTACACAATTCTTTTCGGAATTATCACATGAAATTTGAGACTGACCAAATCGAATAGATTACGTTAGAATATAGACAAATGTATAAATTCTCTTTTGTATTTAAAAATAAACATTCTGTGCAAGTTATTTCAGCAAAATGTTTTTAGATATTACAGATACAAATTTTTTATAGCTGAAAAATGCAAATTCGACTAATAAAGTAATTAATATTGTCAGTTTTCCATACTGTTCGTTATTGAAGCATTTACATATAATCACTTTAATAACAATTAAACGTTAAATCTGGAAAAAATCTTAGAGTTATAATCAAAAGTTTTAATATTATTTACAGAATTAGTTTTTAAATATAATTTTTCTTTAAAACTGTTATAGGTTTATATCAAAAGTTTTGTGGGAATAAATGGCAATAAATTACTTATTTAATTTAAATTATTATGATCTCAATTATTTTATAAATAAATAAAAATATATTTGCTATACAGAAAACTAATTAAAATTAAAATATGCTAATTGTATGCCAACAGAATAATGCTAAGAATGCTTTAAAATATAAGTTGAGATTTTAAAAGACTGCATAAAAGAAGAATTGTGATTGTTTCATAATTTTTATAGACAAAATGTAATTTCATCTTTTCAGAATAGTATTCTTTTTCATTTATTCATTTATACTATTTAATCTGTAATGTTTGTTATGCATTTTTATGAACTAAATTAAATTAAGGTAACTGGAAAGTTGACACAATAATGTAGCTCAGAATTCATTAGTAGAGAATACCGAAGACAGAGATCACTTCAGTGCGCCTATCAATTCATTATTCAAAAATTATATCAACGTCAATGCATTTTTGTGATAAGAAAAAGAGGAGTTTCCAAAAATTCTTTAAATTATAATATGAATGAATTATTTTTGGTAGTTTTCTTACTGTTAGATAGCAAATGTACCAATGAATATGACATAACTGAATATGAGAACATAAAATTGTTAGAATATATTCTAGCAAAAGAAACTACAGTATTGCATTAACAACTTCAAAATCTAAATTATTTTTAGCAGGAATTCTTATTATTTGAAATAATAAACATTTTCGATCTCTTTAATGGATTTTATGGGTGATATATTATTTGATATATATATATATATAAACGGCTGATTTATACAGTATTTAATTTATAAACTTTAATTCACATATTTATCTAGTTGTTATTTCTAATTATTTATTTAATTTATTCCTAACTCCACGTATATTCTAATAGAATATTACATTTAGATCTATTGGTAGCTCTGTATCTCGATATAATATTATATTTAAAATCTCGAATATTGTAATTAGAATTATTTTAAAAATATCAATTCCATGTTTTCAGAAGCAAACCTTAACCATGATGATCCATTTAGAAGATCTAAAATGTTATTATTTGGTATAATAAATATTATCTTGTTAAAAGTGCTTTAGTTAATCTGATTTCAGTTGATACAAGAAAATACGAATTCTATTATTAAATACTGATTTAATAATCTAGAATAAATGAAAAATACGTATTTATTGGAAGAGAAGACTTTTAATGCAATGAAAAGTCTATACAAATTTAATGTCATAATTGGAATTAAAATGAAGAATACGTTTAAAATTTTATTTAATTGCTAGCAGGTACATATTTGGATTATAATTAATATCTATGCAGTAAGAAGAATATAATAATTACTTATTATATTCTTCCAATATTATATATTTAACCGCATTATTATATGTGGTTTAAATTTTCACAGTTTTATGAATCATTACAAATATTACAAGTTTTGTTGTTTATGATTTAATATATTCATAGCATTTCAATAATCTTTACTGTTTGTTTTTCTGTAAGTGATTATTTACATCACAGACACAATGGGAATATCTTATTTTGACCTACAATACATTTTTTTCCATTTGTGTTTGCAGCATGCTCATATAGTTTGTATTTGTTTCTGATATTCCATCACAAAAAAAAAAATAGTAACAATACCGTGAATGCTTTATATTTTTACAATTTTATTTATTCAGAAACGTATACAGAAACCTTTTTTTTAAAAAGTGAGTAAATAAAACTGTAAAAAAATTTATTTTGAAAGTGGATAAAACCTTTCCCAGCTACGTTGATGAAAATGTTAGGTTTGTTTTGAATGAAGTTTATGAAAATTAAAAATTGATCGAAAGACTAATTGAATTAGTGAAAAATTTAAGCACTTTTATTAATACACAAAAACGTTTTAATTTCGAATAAAATAAATTAAATCTACAATAAATTGTCATAAAACATAATATTAACAAAATTACTTTCTTTGTTTTTACTTGATTTGATAAGAATCAATGTTTAGACCAAACAACTTTAAGAATTTCTTTTCAGATAAGCTTAGTTACAGGATTAAAGCTGTTAAATTATTTGCTTACAGAACTGATTAAGACAAACTATTAAGAAGTTTTCTTGGAGGAAAACATATACAGTGTAGTCTATACAGAATTTCTAAAAAGAAAAACTGATAAAAATAGATTTCACATTTTGCTCACAATGCGCAAAGTTTTATTAGGAAATTCATTTACAAATTTAATCTCGAGTTTATAACCTAATCCCATCCATTTAATACTTTATGATTTTGAATTAATAATAGCAAATGATAACTTGTTACGAGATAGTCAGCAGTTATTATTGATATTAATTTCTAATATTTGTTAATGTATAATTATAATGAATTAAATATAAGTGGAAAAGGTAATCTTCCGACTTATATACCTTAATCTTCAAAAACAATAGAATTTTAATCACGGAGTCAAAAAACAATTTAAATTGCGAAATTTTACTAATAATTAGTATAATAAGTTAATATATAAGTAAATAAGTTAGTTAATATAATATATAAGTTTCGAATTATACAGGAACTAGAATAGCATTCTATTTATTCTATTTCAATGTTATTGGAAGAAAGGACAGTGGGCCTATAATACATGCTTGAATTGAAGGTTTCAACAGGAAGGACGAAATTTATGATTTCATGAAAGGAATGAAACGCTTTTGTCACCACTGAATAGTCAATTCAGTGATATATTTAACATATAAGTTATTTTCTGTGTCAGTTATTGAATATTACGGATAATAAATTCATATAAACGTTTTATCTATAATGTAAGACATTATTTAATGTACACTTCTTGTTTGTAGCAGTTTATGTATTTACAATATTTGAAAATATATTTTATTTTGTGAAATTTTATTAAAATAAATCTTTTCTTTATAAATTATTAGAATAATTATTATTTCTGTAATAACTATAACCATTTGTATTTTCTAAGCCAATATATGGAATAATAATAGTATTTAGAAGAAAAATCTTCCTTGTACTAAAGTTTAAAAAAAATGTATATTTAGTTCATCAATATACGTTAAAAAATATAGATTTGCTTTCAGAAAAATAAAAAGTTTTAATATATTGAAGAATTTGTTGCCAGGTGCTATTCGCGTATTGGGAAGCAGATAATGAACTCATTTACTTATTAATGCCGGATTTATTAATATTAATAATTTAGATAATTCAAAAGCTATCAAAAAATTATCAATACAATTATGTTTAAAAAAGCAAGTATGGTTGTTGATTTTAAAATAATTTATTAATTTTTATTTTGCAAATTTTTTTCAGATAAATACTTTTAATGGATTATTAATGAATCATAAATTTATTCTGATATAAATAATTTAGTTTTAAAATTTACTGAAAATTCATTTTTTTTTTTTATCGAAATATGTATTAAAATATTATTCGAAGCAATAGAAATCATGCACAAAGATTAATGATTTCTTCTCTCAATATACTTTATTATAATTAATTATCGTTACTTTAAATCATTTAATTATAACTTACATTGATTAATTTAATTGAAAAATGGCCGAAATGGAAACATACTGGTATCTATTTAGTTATTTTTTCCCCATTATAATTATTTTTGGTTTGTTTTTATTGAAATATTAAATAAAAATTTCGTTTAAACATTTTAATTTTATCAAAAATATTCATAAAAATAATTTAATCTGTTTTAGACATTAAAATAATAATAATTATTTAAATTTAGGAAAAAGGTAAACACATTTTATAAAATTTGTGACGATAATTATTTTAGAAAATGAAATTAGATAAATTATTTGTTGCATAGAATATAACTTTATTAAAGTTAAATTATTCATCACCTTTTCAACTAATAATGATGTCTGATTATTAGATCCTTTAATAAGAGAAAAAGTGTTTAAATATATTTATATATTACTTTTAAGTTTTGAATATTGATAAATAAAATTAAAGTAAAATTATAATCAACAAAAACATGTGTTTTAATTATTAAAATGACCCGATTTTAATTAAGATCTTTTCTTGTTGCTAAAAATTTACTCATAATGTATACATCAGATGATTAAAACTGATTAAAGCAACAAACACTCAATGATTAAAAAAGTTTGTTAAAATAAATTCTTAATAACTTACTTGTATTAAAATTTACAATAACTTCGATAATTTCGTTCTTTCAAAATTATGTCAATTTGAAATTTTAAAATTATTAATTATATTTATATGTAACAAAATTATATATTTATTTTGCAAGATTTAATCCTATTTAAAAGTCCTTTTAAATATTATTCCTGTTTTAATTATTACATAATTTACAAATTTAAGTAAACTCAACAGAAAATAATGATTTGTACGCATTTAAATATGAAAATTATTTTCCGATTTAGAAGAAGGAAAAAAAAACACTCAAATAAATTTACCGAAAATAATCTGAGCGTTTATTTCAAAATTAAAAATTTTCAAAAATGAAAATGATAATTGGAGTTAACTTATCAATTTTATCATCACCGGCTCAAATTAAGAAATGAAAACTTGTTCCGTAATAAAACATCTAATTAGCAGCAATAAGCCATTCAGGACAAAGTTAAGAACTACTTAAGAAGATGTTAAACGCCATTTTTCACTGCTTTGTCTCATAACTTCACTTCTTCTAATGATCTCAGCTTAATTTTGAAAAAAAAGCTGACTAAATTAATATAATAAACAATAATTATCCTTCTCATTATCGTAATGTTAACAGTGTAATTATTTCTATGATAGAAAATTTAAAGAAATGTATGGAAGAGGGTTCTGTCGAATAAAACCAGCAATTTCAACAGAAATGAACTTAACGAACATCCTGAATCAAGCACAACCATTACTAATCTCAAAGCTATGTATTATTTATCACTTCAATCCGTTTTTTGTAAAAATTCTTCCGACTTAATAGAAGTCGCTTTCTTCTAAAGGATATTTATCAACTCTGCACCCTTGCAAAATAATTAATTTTTTTTTATCATTAAAATAATTTGATGACGTCATTTAACTGCAACAAACATGAGTAAATTTGTAATATTAAATGCTACCGAGAATTTTTTTCTTTTAAGAGATAAAAGCATTGCTAGTCTAATTTTTTATTTCCCTGCGCTGATGGATGGGAGATGTCATTTTTGCGATTCTCCTCATCTTTTCTATCTAGTAACTGATGGGTGTTAAGATAGATAACATCCCTCGGTTACAAATTGACTCGAATCTCGCGCCTATTGCATACTTTCTTTCAGTTTAAAATCTATTTAATACATTAAACAGATTAAGTAGAAAGTAGTGGGGTAAACAATTAACGAAATTTGAAAATATAGAGCAGATACTAATCCATTTAAAATAGGGGTGTACAAAACAATTAAAATTACAAGAATTTAATATAATAAAATTATTTTAGATTCAGCAATGATTTTTAAGATATAAAGTAGCGGAACTTTAAAAAATAATTTATTTTTCGTTTGTTTCTTACGACTTCTCGTAAAAAATATATTTGACATTCTTGATATCGTTTAGATAAATATTTAAACAGATACGTTTTAACGTAAGATCTTAATAATTTGTGACGTTAGAAATTAAAGTCTAAATTAATTATCATCGCATAAAATGTAAAATTTTTACTCCTTTGTGTAAAATTCAAGAAGACTTAATCATATCGAAACATCAGTTAATTGATGACAAGATTATTATAATTATTTTAAAAATGCATGTTATTTACTTTTCAGCAGAACTTAAAATTTACATCACATCTTAAAAAATCGATTATATAGAAATATAATTTATAGCAATCTTCGAAACTTTTTTTTTAATCAGACTAACTTTTCTCTCTTTTGTTAAGACGTGCAGTAATTAAAAAAAAAAAAAACTTCACGAGAAGATACGATTTAGAAACATTATGATATTAATATGTAAATTTAAGTATTTTAAAATCATTTTAATATTTTATCGATATTTGAATAAATATAAGTTAGATTTGGTTATCGTTATATCGGTTTTCGCATCGCGCCATTATTGAGAACTTAAAACAGAATGAATGAAATTATAGTAGGCCTATACGTTTTAAACATGCGATAATTTGAATAAATGAATAATAACTTTTGTACAGCTTCATTCCTAAAACATTAAACATATTTGCTTTGGATAATAAAATTTTTGTTTAAATTGAATGTGTAGTTACGGTATTTGCAATTTGATGAATTCTGAAAATTTATTTTTAATTTAAATATTATAATATTTATATATTATAATCCTCTGTATCGAATTAAGAATGTCTATAAAATAACGTAATAAGGACAATGGCAAAGGCGAAATAACAATGTGAAAATTTATTTGATTATTGGCTTATAATTCGCAATTTAAAATTTTCCATGAGATACTTTATTTATTACATAACGTAATTTGGATGCAAACGACTGAATATTTTTTACTTATCATCACGGATTATTTTTAACAAAATTATCTTAATCATTTTACAAGGAAACGTATAAATTTAAGATAAATTAATTTATTAGATAATTTAAAATTCCATTTAATGACCGATTTTGCATTATCAAAACAACAAATTCTAGTTTAAAAAATAATAAAATATATATATAAATCTATTATTTTTCTATGCAATCTATTCAGTTTAAATTTTTTTTTCTAAAAATAATATAAAAATTTTTACAGTTTAGGACTATAAATTGCAATTACTCTTCCTAATTTATTCGTATCATTTTATAATAAATAACGTTGGAGTCAAACGCAATATGACGTGACGATGATACTACACTAACTATGTGTTGTTTATGTTATCCAAATGTAGCTATAAACGCCGGAACGAGAAATGTAGCTGTAAATGCCGGAACGATTGGGTGCGTATGTATGTCTGTGTGTGTACTAAGTTAATGGCGGAAGCTAACAGACTTAAGCCAAATTCCTGATCTAATTAACTAACTCCCAAACCAATAGTTCTAACGTGTCTGTATCAGTGGGTGTAAAACGAGAGTGGCTCCGATGTATATTAGTGGACACATCAACTATGATGGCACATCTCATCTGATATCACGCAAATTGTTCATTAAAAGCGACATGCGACGATGAACAACAACATCAACATAAATTACATATTCCTATAGAAATGCATTGTCTTTCAAGCAGGTTATTATAGAGATTGAATACTTTCAAGTATGATGCTGATCCATGTATTTAGATTATATTACTAAAACTATTAAGAAAAATGAATTAATTTTGAACTTCGAATTCACTTTAAATGATTTGAGAAGTTAAAGATAGCTTATATCAATATTTAACAAACCATCCTCAATTATTTGTCGAAATGATTATAATCATTAAATTGCACGCTATTAATTGAAAATTTTATGTTAATTGTATGTTGCGATCCACTAAAAGTACAATTAATTTAATGATTTATAAAAAAGATTAACGCGATTATTTACTTTAGATTATAATGAATTGTAACTATTATATTAGTCACAATTTGGAGTATTGACTATATATCATTAACCTTATCGATGTCTTAAAATTTGATATTTATAATTCATCACTATAATCCAAAAAATGTTTTAATCGCAGCAAGTTATTGCTGAGATCAGTATAGACTAGAAGAGTTTGAGTTATAGGCCTTTTCTCATTAGGAACCCACTTCCTTTTTCTAGCAATATGACTATTAGTTTTATTTAATCTCTTTCCAATAAGTATCTGATCTTCTGCATGAATAAAAGTAATCGGATGCATAATATTATGGTTTACTTTTAATGCTGTTGTTGAAATGCCAAATAATTGAGGTTCCTGTTCCAATAACTCATAATGGCATTAAAATGTAGATCGCTTTATCATTCATATTGATTATTTATATTAAGTATTTTATGAGTTGAAACTGTAAATCAAATTCGATTTTAATAAATTGACAATGATTTTACTTCGATCATTTTTAAAACATTTAGAATAATTTTAGATATAATGAAACAGTGTCATTTCTAATTCTATATATTTTCGAAAACTTATAAGTTTTACAGAGATTGTTAGAAAAACTTTAAGAAATAATTTTAAAATTCAATTGGAAAATAATGCTTTATTTTTTTCTTCATTTCATTTTTTAATCATAAATAAATATAACTGAAAATAATATAATTAGAATTTTCAAAATACGATGATTCATATTCATCCTCTCTTTTTACTAATGTCATATAAAAGAAGTTTGATTAGAAAAAATGCTAAAGCAAAACAAAAATTTTATTACTCACCACTCTCATCAATGTCATATTTAGTGTTAGGAGGCAACGAATCTGCCATTTAGCCAAGTTGATTGAGTCAGAGAATGTTGTGATCCGTAGCGTGGTGTTGTGCAGAGAAGCCCACAAACATTGTTACCCTTAATAAATACAGTTAGAGAGGACCAGTCGCTGGTTATAACCACCTGTTAGTTTCTGATTTGTTAAAGTAAAGTCGGTTAAGTTGCGTGCACTGCTATCTCGTGAGCAATTTATGAACTATTTCATTCATTTTGACGTGAATAAAATTATGTTGATCTGTTAATGAAGAAAATTAGTTGAATCAATAGACAGATAAAATGAAGATTAAGGAAGTAATTCGGCTGGCTAATTAGACAATTTAATTTCTGTTCAGAAACTGGAAGTCTTTAGTTGACTTATTCGTTTTTTCTTCTTCTTTCTAAATTGATAATCGATACAAGTCCTTGTTTTCATTAATTTATCTATTTTCTTATTAAAATTCGTAATTTTATGTATTTATTTATTAAGTAACTTCATAATAGAATTTGCGTTTACGATAGAAAAGTTTCTTTGTCATTCTGATTTTCTCCTTACAGAAGAAAGTGAACCTTTATGGAGATGAAACAATTCCTTCTTGACATTTAAAAGAACTTGGTCGTTTTATCCGTGTATCGATATATATTTTGAAATTCTTCTCGAATTCGATGATGATCTTTTCAATTGAAAATTGGAATGTAGTCTTTTTATGGATGAGAACGATCTATTTTTAAAGTAAAATATTGATTTAAAAAATAGTGGTTCTTCTCTAGGTAAAATATAGATAGAGAAGAGTAGAAATTATTCTAGGAAAATATGATAGAGATGAGCAGAATCCCTTTAAATTAAATATAAATAAGCATGAATGATTGTCTTACATAATAAGATGTCATGCTGTGAAAAAGATCTTAAAGTATTTATAATTTTTGTGTATATACAGATTTTATAAATACTGTATTGTAATTTTAGAATGTTTTTTAAATAAATCTTAACTTTAAAATCTGAGCATTTTAATCTATTTTGATTTCAATATTAAAAAAAATAATAATATATGTTAGTTATCAATATTTTCATATAATAATATTCATATATTCAATAATGTGTATTCAGAATACTGTTGTGATTTTTAAGTATAAAGAATGAGATTACAAAATATTGCAAGACAGGAATATAAAATTTTTTTAGAATTTATAATATAGAATACAACACAAAATACTGACAAGTGAGTAAATTTATTCTTTTCTTACTATAGAAATTCTTTTGCTATAAGTATTTAAATTTATTTTTGTAATAAATTATCATTAAAACATTTAAAAACATAAATATTAAATCAATACAACACACTATTATTTCTCAGAGCAACATTTAATATTTCAAAAATAAAAAATAAAAAATTGCTAGTTTACAGCACAATAAAGGAATGAATTCCATTACATTTTTTCAATATTTATTAATTAATCTACAATAGTTATAAAAAATTATAATTTAAATCATTTAAAAATTTCTACAAAATAATTATAACTTTATAAACTTTTATACCTGTACATTAAATCGTAATTAAACATTTCATAATGAAGTTCTATGACATAAAACAATATATTGTTTGAAAGAACATAATTAAATTGTTATTTGTTTAAATTGTTAGCAATATATCTTAAAATTAATAATCCAATTTTAAACAATAAAATTATTTATTAAAGACAAATAGTTGCATCTTAAATTATTCAATAACATGAGGAATTTTTAGCTCTGCAATTTCTGTTATAAAATTTTTCAGAAAAAAGATTTTTATATTATTCCTTAAAGCAATTCATAATGCAGCTACGATGCAGCTGTTTACAATGAAGGAAGTTTCGTTTAATTTCAATCAAATGACAGCATTCAAGGAAAGAAGGTACACATGTGTCAATATAACAGCCTAAATTGATTAAGTAAAGAATAAAAATATAATTTTGATAATTACAAACTTTTAGAAAAGATTCAACATACCAATCGACGAAAGAACTGTTATATAAATAGAGCTTTCCTTATCAGTTGTGTCCACTAAAAAAGAACACTTAATTACTGTATTTAAAAAAAAAACTATTGATATAATGAATTAAAAAATACTTATAAAACAAATCGTATACACATATAATGAATAGACTTAAAACTGCATAAGAATTAAATAAACTTACATTGAGGTTCTTCTTCAACAATGGATTTTTTTGTCCACCAAGCTAATTAGTAAAGATAATATAAAAAATTATACTATAAACACATAAAAATTGATAACTTTCAAATGTAATTTTGTTTCATTTTTTTATCTTACTATTTCGCTTGTCCAGATTTTCTTTCCAATTAGAAGAAATTAGTGCCATACTATCTTCAGGATGAGCTGATAAAGTATTTCATAAATTTGTGACTCACATTCAGTGACTCACATTGAGAACAATATAAATAGAATGAAAATAAAACATACCTGAATTCAATGATAGAAAAGTATTTAAAAAGAGTGCAAAACATGCTAGTACAGTGAAATTATCCATTTGAAACACTGAAATGAATTTATATTATATTTAAAATTTTATATTTATGAATTCCTATTTTGTATAATTAAAAATAAAATTAAAATAAACAAAACGGATCGCAAGTAATAGACCAATCTGTGCCTATATTTTACAAATACTGTATTCTATTTTTGAGTACAGAAGTTCGAAATATATAGAATTAAGTTTCGAAAAATACTTTGTAGTTACGAGTGGTGCAAGACTTATACTGTATCACTGGATGTAAAAAAATTTTTATTATTATTTTAATTTGTTTAAGAAAATATTCAGAAAAATTTTATTCTTCAGAATTTTTCTAATAATCATTAAAAAAAATACTAAAAAAAATTAAAAACACAAAGAAAATGCAAAAAAATAATTAAAAGGTAGATTGAAAATTTAAGAACTACGTATGCTATAATAATTTATAACAGAAATTTTTAAGAAACGATATTTTTCTTACCTGATTGGATGACAAAAGGAAATGGAACAATGATCCGATAGCGAAGTAGATTCTTTATATACAAAGTCATACCTCTAAGTAGGAAGTCAGATCGTCGTCTCTGTAAGTGCAATTAATCCCTGTTAGCGAGATGGGATCAGTTGGAATTCCCTTCTATTTGAATATTTAATAATTCTTGATTGGAAATTTTTCTTGTTTGGACTTCCTGATAAGTTTGTATTAATTAATGTCTGTTCCAAAATAGCAATGACTTAATTCCTTTCTTTTCTGGCTGGTTTCTTTTGTATTTTCATTCAAATTCTTTTCATGTTAACAAAACTCAAAATGATTTATAAATAAATGGTTGGAATAATAAATTAAGCATGAACTAATTTAACAAGTTTTTTATCACAAAAGTTTATAAAAAAAATTCTCATAATATTATTAAGATTTTAAAATTAGATACTGGAAATTAATTAAGAAAATATAATTTCTAAAAATATTTAAATCTTGAAATTTCTGATACTGCATTATACATCTGAATAGTTTATCAATGATTAAACGAATGATCGAAAGATATTTAAAGATTATATTATAATAGAAAATTAAAATATTATATCTAAATTTAGAATTTTTTCTCTCTAATAACTATGATCGATAATAGATGGCGCAACTACTACAATAACGTAGAGAACTGATTGCAATAATTATTTGACTTCTATCACATATATTATAATAATCTATAAAAAAAATCTATCAAATTATATAAATTACTGTTAATTTTTGAAAAACTTCTATACTAATATTGAAAATTCGATAATTAATCCCAATCTCTTATTAATAAGACAAATATAAGATGAAAAGGACGGTAAGAGAAGTGTCTAATTAATCTTATAAATGATCTATTACTAGCGCTTGGTTTGTCTATTTTTCTCTCACAAATTAAGACTAGTCCTCAGAGGATAACTGCGAAGATATACAGCAATGCTTTACATTTATTGTTGGCTTTTGCAAAGTGATAGACCTATAAAAATAATGTAATAATGATACTAGAATAGAAATGATCTATGTTATTCAAGCTATGAAATTTTCTCCATATTTTGATCTAAATCAAATAATTAAAGTTATTGACCAAATAATAAGAATTAAATAATCTATTGGTTACTAAGTGTTTATTTATTCTGTAAAACAGCGCTATTTGTATTTATTAACATATAAAATGAAATATTTTATGATTATAATATAGAAATTAATATAGAATTTATTAATAAATAAATTCAAATATTGTAGTCTATAAGTCTTTCGCGTATAAAAATTTTAATGTTTTAGTTATTTTATATATTGCATGAAATCTTTTGTTTAGAATTCAAATTTGTAAAAAAAAAAAAACATTCAAGAAAACAAAAACTTATTTATTTAACTCGATCATTTTAAAATTAATTTTCATAAACTTTCATATTATTATTATTATTTAATTTGACAGAAACATGCTAAAAAAAAGTTCACTAAGAAATTGCTACCTTTCACTTATAGTATATTCTATTTAATTAACTATAATGTAAATTAGCATCACAATATCAAATAATGAAATGAAGATGGTGATGATAATTTATTTCAATATTACTATTATTTCATAAACTGAGAAACAAAAAGTTGAGAATTTGAAAAAGTCCTAATAAGCAATAACTAAAACCTTTAAGATAAAATTTCGAGTTTTTAAAAATAAAATATTTCATTACTTTAAGTATAAATACTTATTTTTTTTATTAATAAAAATTAAATACTTTCGAAAGCTTCTGAATTTGATCAAATAAGAAAAAATCCGAATGAAATTTTTGAAGATTAATTATAAAAGCAGTTATATGTAGGTTGTCAACTATCTTTTTGGAAGATCAGCCCTTTTTTTAGATTTTGTCAATTCTAATTTATTGATGTTAAAATGTTCTTTCTGTAATGAAAAATCAATGATATATATTTTATATAGTTTTATAATTTTCAATATAATTTATATTATAAACTTTAGATCATTTATAATAATGGCGAAGCAAATCTATTTACTGAATCATACTGCTTATAATTTATTAACAGTTTTAATACTAAATGATTAGCCTTTAAATTGATTTGAATAATTTTACAAAAACATTCTTGTATTTAGAGAAAAGACTTGATTTCTCAGACACAAAGTAATTACCTGAATTCTAGTATTTTATTAAGATGTCCAATTAATCAAATTTTCTAAATTAAAAAAATATTTGAATATGAATCAATTGTTTGATGAGGTGATAAATATTTCAAATAATTATAAGATGATGCAAAAAGATAACTTTTAAGATCTAAACGACAAAAAAGGCAATAAATGCAATAAATCTTAAGCTATGTCTGAATTTTATAATAAAATAATGAAATACAAAATTTTCCTGATTGGAAATAAGCCAAGAGAAGTAGCTGTTGTATATCAATATTAAAGATGAACTTTCGATCTATTTTAATTTTACTGAAACTTGTCAAGAATTTTATAATTTTGCAAAGTAGAATAAAGCTGCCTCTTAAAATGCTTTTTAAAAGTTTTCCAAAAGAATATAAAAATATAAATTTAAAATATGTATTCTATTAATATTTCATATTTAAATCCAATGATCTATTTTATAAATATTATCATTTTGCATTTTTAAATTATAACTATTAAATCACAGTACCGCTAAATACGTCTTTGTTTTTGTAGATTTAATGCAGTGACAAAATAAAATATCTTATCTTTTGTTATAGTACAACAAAATGCAGTACTATATTATATTTTAATTTTTGTAAAAGAGGACTTTCATTACTAAATGAAAATATGGAAATTCTAGGCCCAGTACGCTGTAAATTTATAACTGTTTTGTTCCATAATTAAAATTTGAAGATTTTTATTCAATTGGATTTAATAATATTAGGCCTAATTAATTGTTCATCGATAACATCAATAGTCATTTTAATCAAGTTAAAAGGCTATAATATTCTTCAAAAAATATTGTAATATAGTACTGTAATTTGTACTTTTTAACAATTTGTGTCATATATACTGGCAAAATTATTGTAAATAATTCGGCCATTGTATATGACACAGATAGCTTTATATTATGTAAATACTGTTTTATATTATGTTAACAGAAATTTTGGGAGCCTAATTTTATTTTCTGTTGATCTCATCATAAGTGTTGGCCAGCCAGTGGTGGACTCTAAAAGTGACTGCCATCAGATACAGAAGATCCAAAAAGTGATATGGCGGCTTAACTAACATAATGTAGTTTTATTGCTTTCATATTTTTCATGAACGAATAGAATTATAATAAAACCACTTTGATCGTATTTTCATCACACAATTATCATGATAAAAATCAATACCGCCCTTATAATCAAGGGGATCGACTGAATGATACTAGGCCTTCATCTAAAACAATTGAAAGTAATTTAGTGAGCTTGATGAAATCGTGTCGCTTACACTGCTTTTGCAACTAGATAAGGAAATAGTTACAAATGGAATCAGATTATTTGGATTTTTCTTGATCCTATCCAGAAATTTACATTCTAAATCATAACAATATACTGTGCTTTGGTATATATAACGTGAATCCATAAAAGAATTATAATGCGATTCCTTGTGATTAATAAATAAAAAGAAATCCTGAGCCATTTTTCGATATAGACAGCTTTTTTTTCAAGAAAAACGAGTTTAAACTTTCATGAAGTCATATTCAATCATTTTTATGATTTTCATCGATAAACTACTGTATTTTAATTCATATTCTTTAAGCAGTTAAATATGCTAATTTATCATTGTTTTCTTAGAATTGTTTAATATTTTTTATTTTGTTTTAAGGTTACTTGAAGGTAGTGCAATTTAATTATCACAATGGGCTGCCCATAATCAAGTAGAGTAAGCCGTCAGATGAAAGATGAGGTTCTTTTTTGTTTCTTTCTTTGTTATTTTAAGCCACTTTCCAACTGAAGGTCACCGGTTAAACCCCATCCTTCAACCTTCCAGTTGACTCTATTATGGGTGTTGATCAGCCTTTTATAGGCCCTACAAAGGCCGATGCCAGATATTGCCTATGGTCTTTGTGTGCTAGGGCGTCTTAATTACACTAACCTAACCTAATATAACCAACTGAAGATCAGCAAGCGGACATTCCAAAGCTCACCAACGTCGTCCAAACTCTTCTCAGTCTTCGTTTTTGTTTTAGATTGCTTTTCAATTGGATGCTATTAAACAGCGTAAAAGAAAACAGAATAAAGATGTGAACGATCCGGGCTGGACATCAGAATATCCTGCTGCCTAGTGACCTATGGTTGAAAAGCAGCATAAAATGACAGAAAAAAGTAAGAAGAGTCTTATCCTTCATACAAGGCTCATCTCATCAAGAATATGGACGGCCGTAAAGAGCCGTTCATACTCGTAATGACTATCAGCTGAAGAACAAGAAAAGAGCATCAAAGAGCAAGGTTAGTATCCATCAAAACTCCAATAGATACTCCCCCCTTCGGTTGATGTCTTTGCTACCCCAAACCACATGATGAGAATTAGCATCAACATCAACCAATAAATCAAATGATTCTTTTGACAAAATTCCACCAAAAACCCAAATTCAGGTGTTGGCGGAAGTTAATCCTTATCATAAGGATTAACTTCCGCCAACACTTGAATTTGTTTAGTAGGGAATTTATTGTTTCGTCTGCTTATTAAAAATAAGCAGAAGAAACAATAAATTCCCTACTAACACTCCCTTCATCAATCAGTTACCGACTGTTGATATAGCGTGTTGAAAGAAAAGAGCATCAAAGAGCAAATCCAGATCCCTTCTGAAAAATTTTTTGGATGTATAAGACTCGAAAATTGAGCTTGAATCCTTCAAATGAGGAAGCCAGTAGGGGGATAGACAGATGGCCGCCTACAGCCGTGGTAAGATCAGCAGTGGGATGAGGAATGGGATTCAAAGGATAGAACCATTCCGAAAAAATCTAAAATAATCTCTGGAAATTTGAACTCAGAATTGAAGATGGATCCTCTAGGACAGCCATTCTCAACCTGCGGCCAGCGGGCCACGTGTAGCCTGCCAAGCTTTTACATGAGGCCTGGAACGCACAGTCATGAATTTAATGAAAGCGCTGAATTCTCCCACATGCAAAAAATAATAATAATAATAATAAAAATTCTGATATTAAATTTTTTTTTAATCTGGCAAAATTAGAATTTTCCTAATTTGCTAGGTCCTTCCTGATGTATTCATAAAATTTTACATGTCCTAGATTAGTTTGGAAAACACTGACCTATGGCATTCACGAATTGAGAAGTCAAGAATGTTTTGTAGGCGATTTTTTTAGTCAGACTTTTTCACGTGACACATCTAGTTATCGACTGTTGATTCCGCTTAATGTAGCAAACAAATGTATGTGGCCCTGTGGAAAAAATGTCGAGAACCACTGCTCTAAATGTTTAGCCGATGCTTTATTATTCAATTATTTAGAGCAGTGATTCCAAAGTATGATGGCTAATTCCTAGCGGTGAGTAAACAATTTTCAGAGGCATTCGTTTTTTTACTTGTTATAATACATGTCTATTATATGAGATAGGTATTATTCTTCTTAACTATTAAAGGGTTGCGCGATTAAAAAGTTTAGGGACCGCTAATTTAGAGTCCAACTAATCATCTGCGTGTGAGACGGAGTATAGTTTGTTTTTATATTCAGAAATAATATAAGTATTTGTATAAATTGTCTTCTACCAGAAAATTTATTAAAGCTTTCTACATTAATCATGTAAATGTTACATATCTGAACATTAAAAAATAAATAAATAATTGTAAAAAAAAAAATAATGGCGAATTGGTGTTTTAACCAATCAGTTTATGTAATTTTAAATATTAGATATACAGAAATATATGTCAAGAAACTTTAAATCCTGTTATCTCGTTAGGTACAACCCACATCGAAATATTTCGGAGTTTTATTCTTCTTTCTCTACAAAGAATTGCAGTTTTGTAATTTCAGTATTTTCTAGAAATTATGAAAAGAATTGTATAGAATAAAATTTATTATTTTGTACTTAAGTTTGTCTAGGGCAGCTAATTACCCTTCTACCCTTCTTTTTTATTGAATGAAAACTGAGGCTTGTATTTAAACGTTTTTCAAAAATAAACTATTTTCTCATAGACCAATTATAATATTTATTTTTTATAACAACGATTTTTTTAAATTAATTAAATATCTGAAATTTAAAAGCACAGAAAATTTTAATTATTAATACATTGTTTAATAAATTTTATTGATTACATTACCAACGAACTAAAAATTTCAATACCGTACAGTACGCTACTATATTGATGTACTGTACAGTATTTGAGTATAACAAATTTCGTTCATTCCGCCATCTATCGACAAAATTATTACAAAATTTGTTTTATATTATAGAAGAATAGTTTAATTGGGTTTTAATTATTTATAAATCCAAGAAATTTTATTACTAAATTTTATTAGAAACATTTTCTTTTTGAGAAAATTAAAAAATCATTAAAATCGATTTTGAGAAAATAGTTCTTTGAATTTCTTCGAAATTTCAAGTTAATTTGAAACTTTATTGTTGCATTTTATGTATATAAAATTTATTAAAAACTATCTGTAAAGAATATATAAACTGCTTCTAATGATATTAATCAATCTTTCATATCTCTAATATTAATAGAGAAAGAAAATGTTAACAATCCAAAATTCTAAAAAATAAACCGTTATAAATTAATTTATTTTCCCTCTTTATATATTTTGGATCTAATTGAGTTCTAAACTTTAACAACAATGTCTTCAACTGTATCAACTGTTATTTCCATATTTAAAAAATACGTTACATTTGTATAGGCCTACATCATTTCCGTTCCCAGTCGTTTTTGTGGAAAATAACCTTAGTAATAGTAACATCATGATACAATATATCAAATTTATTTAAAATCGATCTAGAAATACTCGAAATATGAAGAGTTACGGGTATATATGCTATACATACATATAAATAAGTCTATAGCCATTTGCAACATATTTTCTAACATATCAAAGCACTACGCTTCGTCAAATATTTAATTAATAATATACATGAGAACGATTTACTTAACATATATGTTTTGTATTTTATCTAGGCCTTAGGATCAATGTCGCGCCGTCCGCCTTCGGGGTCCCTGGCCTAAGGAAATGCTCTGCACTAAAATAACCGTTCGCAGGGACTTATGCAATCTCTCCGCGCGTCCTTGCACTCAATAGGTGTACAATCGATTGCAAAAAGATTTTCACCTATTTCATAGGAACTGCACGAGCGGAAATTATGATCGGTTATACTTGCAGGAAAGTTAACTGAACGTATAGAAAGCGAAATGAACTCTTCCATTTGCAAGGGGAACTGCAGAAGCTGGATGAGGTGGGAAAAACCGACATGATTAAGCGAAGAAAGCCAAAGTTTATAAAGTTTATTATTAAAAGATGGTTTTACTATGAATAGTGTGGAATAAGTGTTGAACATTTGAAGAAAATATATATTTTTAATAATAGCAACTATAAAATTTTCTTTTATAAAATAATGAAAGTTAGGATTTTTTTAAGGATAAACATCGATGTTTTATCTAATGAATGGGTGAAAAATAAAGCTTTAACTGTTAGAAGTGCTAAAATTGTAACTAGATAATTTTCGGCACAACTGTTTTTGATGTGTTCAATAAATAGCTTCCACATTATCTTTTTTAATTTTGAACTTAGTCTTTAAGATTTATTACGATAATAAATACGCGGAGTGTCTATATGTTCGGAGATAAATTATTAGTGTAAAAACTGAATTTTTAATACTTGTTTAAATTTTATAACGCATATTCATTTTTATCTATTTGAAGGATGAAATTATGTAAAACGCAACTTCCTAAAATTATATTTACAATGTATTCCATATTCGACATGTCTAAATATTTGTCTTCTAAATTTTTCTTTTAACTGAGCAAAAGCATGTTCTATTACACATCTTGCTTTGCTGTGAACTATGGTTATTTGTAAGATGTCCATTATCTCTGAAAGGAGTCAAAAACCACATGTTTAGAGGATAAGCAGAATCACCCAGAATATGCAAGTCTGTTGGAATAGAGAGGGATTCCATCGTTGAAAGCAGACTACTTGTACGGAGAACTCTTGCATCGTGCTTACTACCTGACGATCCTATGTGGACATCTAACAATTGCATTTTCTTATCATACACAGCCTGTAGTATGATTGAAGTATATTGTTTACGATTATAATATCTCTCTTTATGTTCCAATGGTTCCTTAATTTCAATATGTGTCCCATCAATTGATGCAAATGCTCCAGGAAAATGCCATTTATTGAAATAACAATCGCTACTATTACGAATATTTTGTAATTTTGACCACTGAATAAAAGAAGGTGCTATTGCATAAATTTCATTACAAGTTTTATGAATAAGTAATGGGAAAAAACCTCTTGTCAATCCAAATCGATCAGCAATACTTCTAAAACACTCAGGGGTAGCCAATGTCCATAAAGTCAGTAGTAATCGTTTTTTGAGTGGAAATCAGTATGCCGACTGTTTATTTTCAGCGAGAATTGACATAAGTATCCGGAAACGGAAAAATATAAATATTAAAATAGTGCTTTCTTATACCGTCCATTTTAAAATAACATATTGTTTGGTGTTATTGCATAAACGATCATTGTTCGTGGTGGTTATTTCATTAGTATAGTTTATAAAATCATTGTTTTTAAGTAGTATTACAAGAAGTTTATAATGTTTTAAATAGATTTATAATCTATTTAAAACATTATAAACTTCACTTACTTCAAACGGAGATTTAGTCATTAGAAAGTGTTCTTTAAATTCATCTAAATTATATTGAGGAATAATGCTTTCAGCTTAGTAATTATCTTCGTACTTAGTAATTACATTTTTTTTTTAATGTGATATAACGCAAACACTTACATCCATCATGTTGGCCATTCTTGTTTTAGATATATTGTGCATATATAATTGTAATGAATAGTCCATCAATTTCTCTAACAATATGCTTTTTAACATCAATTTGTCGGCCATATTTGTTGCTTGTCGACAGTCTATGATGCCATTTCGTTAAATCAGCAAAGTTAGTATTTTGCTTGCCACTTGGCTTACTGCAAAATTTCTGTCTTCCTGTCCTATCAGTTGTGACTGATGATCCGTCCGCTGAATGTTTTTTTAAAGCGTCGATGGGTCGTGATGATTGCGGTAATTGCTTTGCGATTTTTATATATGTCTTTTTCGTTTATTTTTATTTTGTGTTTTAATATTCCTCTCCCCCTTATTTGTGTTTGTGTTGTCATTATATTTTCGTTGTTCATGCAATGTTTACTTTAATTATTAACAAACAGGAAAATAAGAACACCCAGCACATGTCTAACATATTTTTCAATCTCAATTCATATAATATAATTTAAATTTTTTATGCATTCATACATTAATATATCAAGCACTCGTTTAATTATTTTACATAACACTATTATAACATGCTTCCCAAAATCCAACACTCGGATCCTCGTCCCGGAAAATGGAAACGTTCTCTTACTGAACTGTGACGGACGGCCGAAAGGGCTTTGGTAAATCAATACTGTAATCAAAATATTATTATTCAAATCTTCTGAAAATGTAATTGTAACGTTTATTAAAACTGCAGCTGAAACAAATTAATACCTTTATGTGCGGCCGGATTAGCTGCGTGGAAACGCTTTGGCTTTTCTCTCTGGAGAACCTGGGTTCGAGTCTAGGGCTCCACTCTTGAAAATATTTATCAAGAGGTCCGAGCCCGACCCATTGATTCGCGTCCTCCACAATCTGGCTGACCCCTCCGCAGGGGTGGGCAGCCTGTGGAAGGGCTTGTTTCGCCCCGCCACATAGTATTCTACCTAAATGGAGTGTGGCATTATCTGTTGATAAAAAAAAACCTTTATGTGAATACAATATACTGTACATCTGAAATTTCCGTCTCAGACTTTCTAGAGGAATATGTATTCGAGTAATTCAGTTGTATTCTGCAGACGAAGTAAAAGTCTTTAACAATTCCATAAGTTCAGATAACATACTGCCGATGTAATGCAATTCAAAGTTTTCAACGAAATCATACTTGTGAATTTTTTATATTTCAATTAAGTAGAGACTGAAAATAATTCACTATATCAAATAATTTCCGCGATACATTGATTATATTGAATTTAAATAATAATTGTAAAATCACTATTTTTTGTTTTTTTTGCAAAGAAGTTAAAGAAGAAAGGTTTTCCGAAATGAGTAGATTTTAACAAATCCTTATAATAAGATTTGCAATAAATTCCTTAAATAAATTTGCAATTTATTTTGATAAATTGCAAATTTAACATTGCAATTTATCAAAATTAATTATTCGATATTTTATGCATTTGAGTTTAGTATTTCAGAAAGACAATTAATTTAGATAAAAAATATTTTCATGAATTTTAAATAAATTTTATTTGAACATATCTTTTCGATATGATGATAGATATAAAGGCATCAAAGTATGACGGAATTCATTATAACTTATCACGATTTTATAATAAGAATATAATTTTTATTGTACAGTATATTTCATTTGACTCACTAATCTATAACCGTATTAAAATTCAATAATTTAAGCCTCAGAATTGAGAAAATTATTAAAATGCGTATATTTCGTCATCAGATTGCTGTTTTGGCTAAATATTTATTTCTAATATTAGAATAGATTATATTATAATGTGCAGAATATAAATTCATCCAATAATCCTCAGTAAATTGTGGCTATGTACTGATGTTTTCAAAATGTGTTCTTCGACTGTCAAATTCCTTATGTCAATTAATCTCATTCATATATATATATATATATATGCGACATCTATTCAACAGAATTGTTGTATTTTCCACGGAAACAAATCACGAATATTTATTTTTAATGCATTCTGGATGACAGCAGTGGAAGCGTGCTGTGCCTCCATTCGGAAGGATCCGGATTCAATTTCTGGGTGCCATATGTGGGGAATCGGAGTTCGAATTATACGTAACTTATTTCCCCGATCTCCTCCGGTCGTAAACAGGTCAAACGAGGGAGAGAGAGGAAGGAGGAAGACATCTGGAGAAAAAGGCAAGGTGCTCTCTCAAAACAAACATGTAAGAAATACGACGACTGTACGAGTTATATTTCGATCGGTCAGTGGACCTTCGTCTCCAATATTAATAAACTGCGGAAGGAAATTTACATGCAGGTGTCGGACAACAGTCGAGATACCGACACCTAGCTCGAAAGCATTCAAAGAAAGTAAACATCTAAATCAGTGGTTCTCAATCTTTTTTCTATTGAGGAACACATTTTAATATTTTAAAATTTGGCGTAACACACCTAAGTATTTTAAATAATAATTTAGATTTAACAACGAATTTTAATTAATAGATTATTGTATTTATTCTTATTTATTGCATTCAGATTGTAGACTTACTCGTACATGGGATCATTAAATGACGGCTTTTATTAAGTTATAACGCCACCTGCGGATTTTGTATTTTTAAAGAAACTATAATTTTAATTTAATTTTTAAATTTTGAATAACAACAAAAAAATTTCGCTGTAACAGAAATTTGAGGATTAGATTTTTCTAACGATATCCTATTTGCAGGAATCGGTGCAGTGATTCGACTGAAAAAGGGATATCCATCTAACCACGTTTCACTATTAATATATATGATGATTCATACAATTAGATACATACAATTCATTCTTAATTTTTCGCGGCACACCTTCAAAGGTTTGGCGGAACACTACTGTGCCGCGACACAGTGGTTGAGAACCACTGATCTAAAGTCTCTCCCTGGGAAAAAGGGTCAGAAAAGGTCACGGGTATTTAAGAGCCGTTGCCGCCCTCTATCGGGGCTGCTGCTGCTAGTTCTAGGCGACTCTCCGCTTGGTTCAGTTCCTCTACGGTGAATCTTTTCTAGGATTACGCTCGCTCGTTCTCTTGGAAGTCGACCGCAAGCCGTTCCTGCCTGAAACTGAAGTTTCACAATTTCTTCCTTTGGGCAATTTTATCCGTTAGATGTTCTCATTCTCCTTGGAGTAGCAGTCCAGATTGTCACAACCGTCAACTACCGGTCCATTCCAAACCGGCAATTAGTTGATCGTTGTTCTTACCGCCAGTCTTTCTGTTCAACTGATCATCTCGTAGTGTGAGTCTACAATTTCTTTTAACAAGGACTAAAGACTTTAAATCAGAGAATAAAGACTGTCATTATCGCCGACCGTTATTCGTGTCTTCCAGATCTACGTCCACGGATATTGTACCAAGGTATGTCTTTCTCTAAGACGGGTGATCATCATCCCCATGTTTATGATAGAGATTTCTCTATTAATAAAGGAAGTTATTCTTGATGAATGTAGTCTCTTTTCGATTCGCTAAGCCATCATTACCCGTCCTTACTCACGCTAAATAGATATACCGCTCGCTTGTTTGTCGACATCGTTTACGACGATCCGACTGGTGTCAGAAACTGACGATCGTCGATCAATGCCTGTTAATATCGTCCTGGGTCCCCCACATACCTCCAGACTTTTCGGGAGAAATCCTTACCATGCTATTGAACCTCATCTTCCATCTGATTACTAACCCCACTATGGATATTATCTGCCTGTAATGGGAATTATAATTTCTCTCCACTTAGTAACTCTGCGTAGAATGTGGCGTTAAGCCACTTAAAAAAAAAAAAAAGAGCATTCTGGAAGTAGAAACCGAATACTATCATGATAATTGACAATCGAATATGATATTGAGTTATTTGTATACGATTTATATTTATACATTGTCAGGTTGTACAGTATACAATTTAAGGTCTTCCGTTAAACCTTAGATATAAAGTTGAAAATAATAGAAAATAAATTTTTTATTCTAATATTTGCATGCAACTATATCTGTTAGCGTAAAACGGAATCACTTTACTCACCGGGTGACTTTGTACACGTTGAAAAATAAGTTTTGTTGATTAATAGTAATTACAGAAATTGCTACCAGTCACATTGTAACTCATTAAATCTTGTATGGGATGTTGTCAACACTGACAAAAACGATTGAGCATGTGGCAACAGGATATTAGGTGATAAAAATATTTTTTGGAAAGATAGTCAAAAGAAGAAATTTTTTGATTCTGAAAATTTTCATTTGTGGAGCCATTCTCAGAAGCATGCAAGATTTATTAGTTATTGATATTTTTTATTAATATGATGAATATTTATAACAATTTTAATTTTAAACCTTACCGGAAATTTTTTATTTTCTTGGGTAATGTCACCCCTTCATCCATAGGAAATTTGGGATGACATTGCCCAACAAAATTTCTTAAGAAATTTACAACATGCCAATATATGCATGCTGTAAACATGCAATTTGAAAGGTCTATAATGTTTTTAATCTATGGTTATTATTATAATGCTTGTATTTTATATATACCATACACTGTTATAATGTTTTTAACCTATAGTTTCGTTTTGTTTCAAAATTGAAAATGCCAGGAAAATATAAGCCAAAATTGAGTCACCACTGTTACATTGGATACTCTCCTACAGATCGTAGTGCAGCAGTGGAAGATAATGTAGTTAGTGGGCTGTCCATAAGACAAGCTGTCATCAAGTAAAAATACCAAAAAAAACTACAATATATGCAACAAAACTAAACTTAAGCATTTTAAACTTGTTGATGGACAGACTATTCTCACAGCAAGAGAAAGTTGAAATTCTTCACCAGATTTTAATTATTTAAATTTATTTTCTTTAAAAAGTACTTTAGCGTTTCTTAAAATAAAACTACAGTTTTGCACTACTTCTATTGCTATTGGTAAATCTCTTCACATCCTTTTGGAGTTACATTGCTTAAAAACCTGTTATATTCTTGTTATCAATGAAAACAGGATGTTGGCAAAGTAACCTCTATGTGCCAGATATGACTTTGCCTGCCATGTTTTTATTTTTTTAAAAACAGGGTGGAAAACAAAACAATACAATTATGCCAAAAATTAAATCTATGGACTTTCTGCCAAATGTAGGAATTTTTTGTTTTTTCTTAATTCGTTAGGAAGTATATACATTTTTGAGTTGAATTTGAAAATTGGATGAAAACTAATTGGTTTTGAACGAGAACTAAATGGGTTAACATGATTAGCTCCATTATAGCTCTAACTTGTAAGTTTTAAATAACTGTTATTAATTCAGATGAATTAGTAATGGAGATAATATAATTTAGAACTTTCATGGAACTTGAATATTTTCATTTTCCGATAAAATAGTCATCAATCAAATTTTTCAATTATAAATTCTCTTTTCACAAATTAATATAAAATTTGAAGGAAGAATTTATAACAGAAAGCGATTTATATTGATTAATAAATACAATATAATAATCATGAATCATGACGAATTATACAGCATAGTAATCATTCCATATACGAATTATACAGTATAATTCGCCTATGGAAAAGTAAAATTATAATAAAAGTTAATGCTCAAAAATTCAATTAATACTGTACATATTTAAAAACCAAAATAATTAATAAATTAATTAATCAGTAAATGCAGTACAAAACCAATTATCATCATCAGAACAATTATAACTACAGGAATACCTCGATTTTCGTGGTTAATGTTGCCACGAAAAATACCGCAATAATCGAATCCGCGATAATCGGGATAAATAATGCATGTAAAATGGGTGATCACTGCCAAGGATTTTTCAAATCTATTAATTAAATTTTATATACGAGGTACAAAAAATGTGTTAAACGTGCCAATCTTCTAAGC
>AYEL01060863.1:0-34732 GCA_000484575.1 Olivierus martensii | reverse complement strand
TATATAATTATTTTTAATTAATCTTAATTATATGATACTATAATAATTTATTAATAAAATTAGTAGAAAAAAAATGTCAAAAACATTGTTTTTCATTTTAAAATAAGCATAAAATACTTGCAATAAAGCATACAATTTTGTCTTAAAAGTTACCTCTTTTATCTTCTTTCTTCCAACTATTGGCAAAAGATATTGGATTGGTAATTAAATTGCCATCAGGATTTATTAAATCATTTTTGTAATTTCCATCATAATTTCCACAAAGTCCACAAAGTGAATTTGTGAAAGCTGAAGATGCAATAATATAAATGGCATCCTAAAAAATAAAATTATTCTTTAATATTTTAATTTTTGTAATGCTATATTTTAATATATACAGGTACTCCTCAAGTTACAAACATAATTTATGCATAACTTTTGTTCATAACTCAGTATTCCTAATGTGGATCTGCTGTTAAATTTTCCCCTCAGAATTATTTCAGTATTTTTACTGAAATAATTTTATACACTATGTTTTGTAATATATTTCACAATTAGACCAATTAGAAGTTTTTTATTTCACAGATTTGAACAAAAAATTTGATTATAAGATGAGCATTTTTTGCCAGCATCTTCAAATATTGATGTAATATTTTAATTAACTGTATAATTTTATATAATATTGGTTGTTAAAGCATTTTTCTCTCATATTGTTTAAATTATTAAAGATTTTTGAAATTTCATAAAATTTGAAAATGAAATTTCATGTTTATAAATATAAATGTTCGTAACTAGAATGTTTGTATCTCAAGAAGAAGCTTTATTCATTAATTTAATGAACCTCTAACATTTTATAATTTGATATTACTATAAACTGTCAGATTAAAAAATCATTAGTGTTAAAGAATTTTATTGTTTTCTGCAATTAAGAAACATTTCATCAGCTATGCTTATAACAGAGATTATTAATTATAGAAGTATATATTATTTTATTGTTATTATGAGTTAATATGTATTTTAAAAAAAAAGATATTATTTCACAATAAAATACATTTATTGTTATTAAATCATTGCAGAAATATTCTTCTGTCCATCTAATCAATTTATTACATTATATTTTTTTACTGACAGTGCATGACTATTATCTCTTTATAATTCAATTTTTTCAATTCTTTAAATCGCTGGATTAAAGAGAGTTTACTATATTAAAGAAATGTGATAGGTACTTTTAAAAAATTAACTAGCAAGATTATTTTCTTTAAATCATTTTACAATATCTGTAATGTTATAATTACAGTAAACTTTTATTTATCAGATTGGTTCTACAGAAAAATACAAAATCTATAGAGATATTTCCAGAGAAGGAATCCCTTTTCTAGCCTTTATTTTGATCAATTAAGCAAGCTTTTTAGAAATCTTAAATGATCTAAAACACCTCTATTCCCAAATTTCATTGAAATCAATTGAATAATGTGACCTAAAAAGATACAAACAATTTTCACATAATACAATAATTATGTTCCTATAAAATCTTGTGTACTGTAAAAATATATGGAATAAGAATCAGTATAAAAAGGAGGTTACATTCCAAAAACTAACAAAAATATATTGTTTTTATTTTCATAACTATCAGAAAATTAATATTTAATAAAAATAGTTATAACTGAATAAATGTCTCGCAAACTTTGATACATACATGTCAAATAATGTGCGTGAATCATAAAATATGGGAATTTTCAAATAATTTTTTTCTTTTGCATAACAGCTAGCAAATCAACATAGGGATTCACAAAAGAGAATGGAAATCTTATAAAATTACAACAAATATAATAAGTTTTTCCCTCACAAAAAAAAAACTGAAAAATTCAGTATTATGTGAGTTTACTATAAATTTTAAACCATGTTAGAAACTATGTTCTATAAATACTGTACTGTGCAAAGATTGCTGCAATTTTCTAATTATGTCAGAGTGAGTGTTATAGAAGTATCATATTATATAGGAGTTGCCCTGTATATACAAAGTAACAGAAGTAATGAATAAAACAATACTTTTCTACTGATTCTGTGCTATCTTCAAATTGCTCTAATTCTTTTATCAATTGGATTTGAAGCTTCAAATATGGTAATCTATGCTTTAAAGAGAATGAATAAGCATCAAAGAACATAAGATTAGGGAAGATAAATATTATCTTAGGAGTTATAATACAATAATGAAGTGCAATTGGATGAAGTGCAATTATAGCATAACCCAGATTTTATATTACTGCATTTTACATTTTTCAGCAATATACATTTAAAATATTTGGACCTAATTTGTTTTCATACAGATTAATATAAAATTTTCCCAAAATTTATATCATAAAATTGAAATTTCTACATTTATGATACATTGGAAACTTGATTGTAAAATATTTATGTGCATGAATTTAAGCACAAAGAGTTGAAGAGACAGTGTGGTAATGTTGGTAATAAGTTGCTTCTGCTAGATATAGATATATATATATATATTGTATATTATATATTGTTGTATATTTTTTTCCAAGCTTTATATGTGTTTACATTTGCTTTTTTCTCATCTATCAAACAGATTAACTGTTTGTATTTTCGGATTTGTTATTTCAAATATAGCAACTATATTTTTTGACTTTGTGCTTTTGGACTTGTGTATGTGTTTTTTGTTTAGACTAAACTGTTATTTCAAACTCTTAATACTTGACTTTTGATCATGTGTTTTGCTGACTAATTTTGTTATTGAACTGATATTTTTGAATTACATATTTTTGACTTTAAAATGAACACAAAAAAAGAAAGCTTTGTCACTTGAAACAAAAGTTTTGTTAACTTTACAATATAAAATTAAATTATTATTATATTTAATTGCTACAATTAATTTAGTTAAAAGAGTTTTGGAAAGAAATTGAAATTATTATACTATTTAAGTTTTACAACTATTGATTAGAAGAATTTTCTGACAAACTTAAATGCTATAAGGCTCCTTTCATACTGCCAGTGACAACAACCAAAGATTCAGTCTCTGTTGCTTTGTGAAGGTCACTTATATGTTCACACTTGTTTCTGTTAGTCGTCGTCATCCAGAAACAGTCGGTGTCACTAGTCATTCTGATCTTGACCAAGATTCAAGATTTAGTTATCATTCAACTTCGATAGTCAGGAAGAAGCATTTTTATAAAGTAAAATGGAGGAAATTGATTTCAGCTGTATGAGGGAAACTTTGGCTGTATGATGCTTCTCATAAAGATTATTGGGATTTATTAATAATTTAATAAATTTTTTTTGTCAAAAAACTAACATAATTACAAAATGGATCCATATTTTCTAACTATTAAAACAAATGTTTGCACATGCTCGATATAAATTATCGTACTCGTCTTCAAACTGATATGAACAGCTAAGCGATAAGTGAAAATAAGTAGTCTTTTTCTTGATTGTTGTTTTTAGTCTTTAGATTGTTGTCATTAATCTTTAGTCATTGTCGTTGACAGTGTGAAAGGAGCTTAAAACACTCATAATCTCATCACATGATTCATTTAGATCATCCATCAAACTAGTGTTTTGACAGTTATATCATCTTAAATCTGGCATTATTATTATTGAATCACCAGAACTGTAAGCAAATGCATCATATATTTAAATAAATACCAATTTGAAATAAAATAAGATAGAAAAGTTATTAAATTTATCAAAGATAGAAATGCCAATGTGCCAAAAGTTTACAATTTGTTTTGTTTTTAAAGATGATCCTGAAACAATTATTATTGTAATCATACAACATCTTTAAACAGTATGATATCATAGTCTGATCCAATATGTGTGATAAAAAAGGTCTCTCTAGAGCCTTATACATAAAAGAAATATAAAAGGAAAATTAGCAAAAAAAACTTTTTCCAAAGCAAGTTTCACCAGGGCTATAAAATTATTGGGTCTTATTCATACTGATGTTTGGGATCAATGAAACATTAATCCCAAACATCAAAATAAAAACTTCAAATAAAAAGAAAAATTTTCTAACATTTATAAATGATTATTTCTGTTAAATTACTGCACATTAAAGAAACTGCTGAAAAATTAGAATATATTATTTTATAAACAAACAAGCACTAAGGCAGGAACGAAAATAACTGAAACACATAAATTTTTGTTTGATTATATTATGTATCTTCTCTAGGCAGAGTATTAATTGCTATTTTTATATATTATTTTAATGATAAATAAGTTTTAGGAAACAGCTAAAAACTATAAAAACAAATACTGAAGAAGAATATACAAGAAAAAGAAATCAAACTAAGATAATCATAAAGAGATAGCAATTAAATTTCAAACTATAGTTCCCTATTTGAAACCACAAAAATATATAAATATTAACATATTGTGATTCTCAAGATGTATGCTTTTGAAAGCAGAATTACTAAATAATTACTGAGAAGAAGCTTTTGTTACATGTTATTGAATCATTTGATAAAGAAAACAAACAGCACTAATCAAGAGAAAAATTATATTGTTTCAGGAATGTTTTCAACCTATACCTAAGGGCTTCTTCAGATGGTGAGGAAAACCTCAAGAGCTGATTTGTGCTGTTTTTCTTTATCAATTTTATATCAAAAAATAAAAAATGAATTGAATCATTTGGCAAACAGAGAAGTTGAAACAATTTCATTTGAGTTATGGCTTGAAAAGAAACTAAACATGAGTTTTTGGAAGTAAAGCACACTATTTATTTAAAAAGAGAAATGCATAAAACTGAATCCCCATTCAGAAAGGTTAGTTACAAAATACTGTGAAAACTCAAAGGATTATCACATTAAATTCAAACATAGACCAAATATTAACCAGTAGATCACTCATGATTGATGAAGATACAAATGATTCATTCAAATTAGTAAATGTCAATGATCCAAATGAATTCTTTTAAGATACAGAAAATGACAAAAAAGAAGTAATAGAAATCAAAATCAAAGCAAAACAAGATTTGGAAAAAGAATGTCAGATTGCAATTTCTGATCTATTGAAGGAATTACTGTTATTAGCCCAGACTTTTAGGAGAAAGAAAAAATTTCACTTATCTTTTTTCACTTATTTTTTGAAAAATAATTACTTAACCTTAGTAAGATTTGAGCTAATTTCTTCAATTAACATTCCAAGTGTGGAGACTGCAGATATATGACTCAGGAGTGCAAGCTATACCAATTCCATACAGAAGGAACAAGTCATTCATTTTTTAACACTAAATAAGTTTATAGCATTTGCATATTTATTTCAACCTTTTGCAAATTTATTTAACCCATTTGCAAATATATTTAAACTTTTGCAAGTTTATTTAAACTTTATGCAAAACAGTCGATCGATGGAAAAGGAATGCCTTATAATGAAGGAATCTGTTCATCTGATCTTCAACTGCGACTTTGGGTATAAAATTTAAACCGACTACCGACTTATATATATATATATATACAGGAATACCTCGATTATTGCAGTTAATGTTGCCACAAAAAATACTGCAATAATCGAATCAGTGATAATCAGGATAAATAATGCATGTAAAATGGGTGATCATTGCCAAGGATTTTTCAAATATATTAATTAAATTTTATGTATAAGGTAAAAAGAAATGTGTTGAGCGTGCTAATCTTCTTAGTTGATCACTCTACGTTTCTTCTTGATAGCTGTAGCCTTGATATCATCCTTGCTTCCTTTAGCATTCACTGTAGGGGTAAATAAGAAAAGAATAAATATCCACATGTACAGTCTAGTCCATAAAGTTTTGCCTACTCCTCGTAGGAGCTGTGCTTGCCGGAAGTTGATCGGTTGCACAATCAGGTACTTGTAGTGAGAATCAAGTTAAATCAGAATGGACCTGTCCCTTCTGAATGAAAATAGGGTGGCAGGTATATGCATGGGATGTGCTCGTCACGTGCTTTCTCCTGACAAGAACAAGCGATAGCGGCTCACAGCAGCATCGTTAAAGCCTCGGTCTACTGTCCCGAATAGACGAGTTCGATTCCGATCTAGAAAAATATTTTTTTTATGGAAATCGGATGTTTATGAGTTTTGATAAAAGCATAGAGTGGTGGGCAAGCTGGGTTTGGCAAGGGTTTACAGTACCAGCAAGAAGGGAAGTCTTTTTTACGCAATAAGGTAGCAAGGCGATTTTGCTACTTAGGTGTGGGGTCATCTGGTAAAAGTACAGCATCAGATGTAGTCAAATACTCCAACAACATATTATTATATTGAACAGATGGAATGATGACGATTCTCTTCGTCTTGTCTTCACGTGTGCAAATCAAATGGTTCTCTCTAAGCCATAGTCTTGTTCGCTCTACTATTAAGTAAGTCCTTCTCTGCTCAGCTGCAATAATTGTACGTCGGTGGGTGTTAAACACATTAACAAAGTTCGTTCTTAATCGTTGCCTATCCGCTGGTTGGATATGTATTAGAAGAGCCTCAATAGAAGGTGCCATATCAGGCAGCCGACGTGTTTTACTAACAGTACAGGATGGTCCCATGGTGAGAATATCTTGGACGTACGATGGAACTGGTAAGTCAGTAATTATGGTCGCCACTAAAGAAAGCGGGAGTCTATTAGGCCTTTGTTTTACTTGGTTCTTCAAGACCCACTTGAGCTTCTTAATATAGGTGGGGCGTAATTGCTGTTGATATCTTTGGAATTTTAATTCTAATTCTCTGAATTGGGATTCCGATGTATTAGATTCTAGAAGAGAGAGACGTATATTATTACAATGTTGTTGCATTCTATAGAATCTACGTCTTGTATCAGAGATGGCAAAGTTCAAACATCTTCTCTTGACTTGCTTTTCTATAGCAAAGCTTGGTACCGTATTGGTAGGCAAATACGGTATATACTCATCGGAAAGACTGAATTAATACAACATTGTTCTAAAAACTGTAAAGACTCATGCGTTTGAATTAACTTCTTACTTTGATTGAGAAAATTGGGTAAAGACATGTCTATAGCTGGCTCAGCTGCACTTCAACTTTAAAAAAGAATTTTCCACTTGATTTAATTATAATACTGTTCATTCTAGCACTGATTAAAAGTGGGAAAAAAAAATTTAATCAGTGCTAGAATGAACAGTATTATAATTAAATCAAGTGGAAAATTCTTTTTTAAAGTTGAAGTGCAGCTGAGCCAGCTATAGACATGTCTTTACCCAATTTTCTCAATCAAAGTAAGAAGTTAATTCAAACGCATGAGTCTTTACAGTTTTTAGAACAATGTTGTATTAATTCAGTCTTTCCGATGAGTATATACCGTATTTGCCTACCAATCTTAATGGAATCGTCCCACACTAAGCGTGTTCGAATAGACGCCTGGAAAAAGTAATCGCATTGGATTGAAGTAGTGTAAGGAAGCCGAACAACTTTGACCTGCAGGCAAAACTTTATGGACCAGACTGTACTTCAAGTAGAGTTGGATAGTTACTGGTGAATGGTGAGTAGGCACTATTGAATAAAAACAAAGAGCTACTTGGAGAGTGGCGACTCAAACCACTAAATGTAATTCTGGTTGCATATGTAGTGGGCTACATCTCGCGGCGAACTAAATGTAATTCTGGTTGCATATGTAATGGGCTACATCTCGCGGCCGCAATAATTTGAATTTGAGTGCAATAATTCGAATTTTGGTATCAAATTATAAACTGCAATAAATCGAGAATCGCAATAATCGAAACCGCGATAATGGAGGTATTCCTGTATATATCTGTATATATATATACATAACAAGAGACTTAATAAAATAAGTCTCTTGTTATATAAAAAACAAATATAAAATAAAAGACTTTCTATGTTATTAAGAAACATTTACTAAATGATAGCCATAATGAGATATTAAGACAATTTACAAGAACGAATAAAGGAATACTTCTGAATGACTGTCTTGTATAGCAGAAAAGATCTTAAAGAGGAATTAAAGCCATTTGAGAAATTGAGGAAATGAGGAAGCTATCTATATAAGAAAAAAGGAATTGGATTCAAGCTTCAGATGAAGAAGTGAATATATAGTTCAGTAAATACAGCACTTGAAGCAGTATAAAATATAAAGTTTTTTTATTACACCAACAAAAACGTTTTTGATACAAACAGTATCATCATCAGTTGTTCATAGAATAAAATAAAATCAATTGGTTCTAGAATAGAACACAAGAAACTAGAACATTTTTAAATTTAAAGAAGGTAACAGTTATACAATTAAATAAATAAACATATAAAAAATAATTAAACTAAATAACATATAACAAGAATAGCAAGATTAAACTATTTGTCTGACAGGAGAACATTTTTACACATTAAACATTTTTTCTTATCGCATATCTCCACGCTGCGCTCATCCCGTCTGCCTGCCTACTGTTAATGACTTCACCGGTTTCATTGTACTTAAGTATGTGTAGCTTCTCAGAAATCGATAAATCCATATGGTTAAGTATATTCTTTAGTATCTTAGCCTCTTTCCAAAGTATATTCACGTTCTTCTCATAAGCCCTTTGTGCGAGGGCAGTACAAAGTTCACCTTTGCAAACATTATTCTTATGTTCTACAATCTTGTCCTTAAGATTACATGCAGTGGCTCCTATGTATACTTCTAATTGGTTATCATCGAGATTTATCAAGGGGACTTTGTAAACCCCTGTTCTAAAATCCTCTCCCCTTTTGGTTTTATCATTACATAGAATGTTAAATATGGTGGGGGCACTTCTGAACGTGCTCACTGCATTAGCTGCTTTTAGCAAGGACTTCACTGCTCTATTATTATGGAGCCGGTATGGTATAGGGTTATGGGATCTCATACTCTGCAATTGCTCATTTGGTGTCCTTGCTTGCTCAGAGGGAAGTTTTTTCTTTTCATACTTCTCTTTTTCTTTCAAGTATATGTTGCGCAGAAACTTATTAGAGTAGCCGAACTTTCGGCCGACATTAAAAATGATGGGAAAATGAATGGGATGAGCACAGCGTGGAGATATGCGATAAGAAAAAATGTTTAAAGTATTAATTTTCCGTTCTCCTGTTGAACAAATAGTTTAATCTTGCTATTCTTGTTATATGTTATTTAGTTTAATTATTTTTTATATGTTTATTTATTTAATTGTATAACTGTTACCTTCTTTAAATTTAAAAATGTTCTAGTTTCTTGTGTTCTATTCTAGTATTGATTTCTATTCTTCAATTGATTTTATTTTATTCTATGTACAACTGATGATGATACTGTTTGTATCGAAAACGTTTTTGTTGGTGTAATAAAAACTTTATATTTTATACTGCTTCAAGTGCTGTATTTACTGTGAACTATAGTTACAAAGTTAAGCAGTTTGTTTTATTTCAATGGATCGAAGAAGTGAAATTCTTAAAATAAAAGAAAACTTGTATTCTTACAGAATTGCTACCAGATAAGACAGTTATAGCATGTAAATGGATTTTTTGAAAGAAATACAATTCTAATTTAAACTTATATAAATATAAAACCAGTTTGGATGCCCAAATATAAGCTGAAAAATATGGAGTAGATTATGATGCAATATTTGTATTAATCATGAAACAAATCATATTAAGAATTCTTCTGAACATAATAGGTATGCTGAATTTGAAAACAAAACATTTTTATATCATGATAGTTTTCCAAAATGGAGATCTCATTGAAGAAATTTACATGCAACAACCAGAACAATATATAAAAAAATAGAAAGACATTTGGTTGCAAATTAAAGAAATCAATTTATTGCCCAAAAGTCATAAATTAACTTCTTTAATTTAGTTAGCAACATCATGAAATATGAAAATCAATAAAATCCTATTGGAAAATGAATTTAAAAGAAGTGAAGTAGATCAATGCTTATATACAAAATAAACAAGGATATTCAATTTATATATTACTTCATGTTAGCAATTTGTTCATTGTTCACAAGGATGGGTATGACATAAAACAAATAGGAAACATTTTAAGCAATAATTTTAAAACAAAGACTTGGGTGTGGCAATATATTCCTAGGTATTAACATTAAAAGGAATCAAGATGGAAATTTTCTTTTAGACCAGAATATAAAAATAAAAAAATATTCTACAGGATTTTAGTATGAAACCAGTAAAAGGAATTGCCACTCCCACAGCTACAGAACAGTGTGATGGTGAACCTATGGCACATATGCCATAAGTGATACCTGTGCGATATTCAAATTATTTAACAACCGATTTTCTTAAATTTGATGTTGGGGGTCTTGAAGAAGTTAGACGGAGCAGGCGTGTCTAGCATAGCTAGGCGTTGGAGCGCTAAAGGTTAAAGCTAAATTAAATGTGATTAGATTGATTTTACAATAGACAGATTTTCGTAGTTTACAATAAGGATGATTTAATTGAAATATTTGTTTTAATTATTTAAACAAAAATAGAAAATAAACAATATTTGTTATTAATAATTCTAAACTTATTATTTAAATGAAGCAATACAATTGCATTTTAACACTTAATAAAAGATATGTTTCATCTTAAAAATTAGCATATATTTTATGATTTAATATATTAATACTAAAAATGATGCAACTGATATATGTTGTCAATATTATAACAAAGAAAAATTATATTAAAAATAGAACCTAATACTTATCTAAATTAACTTTTGTTCTAAAATTATATTAAAAATAAACAGTATCTGTTGTTGTTAATCTTGTAATAATCACTTATATTAAAATAAAAAACAAAACACAAATTGAATGCATATATCCGATGATAATTTAAAATTTTTCCTTAAACTGAAACTGATTATCAATTAATAACATTGATTTCTATGATGGGTGGGCAATCTTTTTTTTGTAGGGGGCCGTATAGAAAAATTTTTGGTGGGTCATGTGCCAAAACAAAAACGAACCTTTTTTTGTAGGGGGCCGTATAGAAATATTTATGGTGGGCCACGAGCCAAAACAAAAACAGGGGCTGTATAGAAAAATTTATGGTGGGCCACAGGCCAAAACAAAAACAACAATGTAAATGACAAAAACAATTGATAATAAAAGTATTTATTTAAAAAAGAGAAGATACAGGTATAAGTATACATAGCGTTGTATTAGATATAATAAAATAATGTGGCCCGCATACATTCCGATCTTTTATTTAAAAAAGAGAAGGTACAGATATGTAAGTATACATAGCGTTGATATTAGATATAATAAAATAATGTGGCCCATGGGCCGGAGGTTGCCCACCTCTATTCTATGGGAATGTGTCTTTTGACCTATGTAATATCAAGATACATTGGGAATTCTTAAAATTGATGAATTAATTCATAAATCAATGAATTATTGACATAAATCAGGCAGAAAATGCATATTTTACTCAAACAGTACTGCAATAGAAAGTAGAAATCTTTTATTATAAAAAGAAATGTTTACAACCACCATCAATTGGTTTGCAACCATATACTAAAGTTAGGAATAAACCATTACTCAAATGTGGACCAATTGACAGTGGTTGAAAATGTTTCATTTATAATAAAGGATTTTTTCTGCCTAGTGCAGTATTATTTGTCTTTATTAGCAGTAGAATATCTACAGCTGTAGTCTATTTTACTTTCTTGCCTGTACAGATAAATAAATATGGTAAATTAAATTATTAACAATAAAACTTTTTTATTATTTAAAATTAAATTTCTTTTTCTAATAATAATCACTTAATATGTAATCAGATTCACTATTTACTTGATGTAGTAATAGAATTTTGATAGTTTTTTTAATTTTTTTAGAGATGTGGATGTTGCAATACTTAGGCATGAAGCTGAATATTATGGAATTACTCCACTTGGTAATTATTTTTCTTAAATTATTACATAAATAGTATGAGGGCTATTCAAAAGTAAAGAATATTTGGTTATAAAAAAATGAAAAGAGTTTATTGAGTATTTATTATAATATGTAACTTATTTTTCAACATAATTTCTACTGAAATTTAAGCATTTATTGTAATGTGATATTAGCTTTTTAATTTTTTGCATTTTTTTTGACAAAGATATCCACTGTCAGTTCTTTCATCCATTTAGTGACAAGTTCTTTCAACTTCTCATCACTTCAGAAATGTTTCTTACTAAAGATTTTTCATTTTAAAGAACGAGTGAAAATCACAGAGCCAAGATAGGATTGTATACTGGGTACTCAGAAACATTCCAGCCCAAGTTTTGAAACAGAGTTTGAGTTATTGCAACAGAATGTATGCCCACATTCTGTTGCAATAAGTAATAATAGTTTATTGTTGTCTCCTTTAACATTAAAGTTGATAAGTAGAAGTCATCTCTAGTCCCAGAAAATGGTTGCCATCATTTTCTGTGCATTCATTTTGATTAAAGTTTTTGGTTTTGAAAATCTTAGATGATGTCACTTCATTGATTGGTGTTTGCTTTCAGTTGTTTTGTGAGAGACCACATCTCACCTCTTATAGCAATATGATTCAAAAATTTGTCCTCATCTCTCATGCATGATAATGAAGAAATGTTAAATCTGTTCCAATTCAATTTTTTTGTATTGTTCTGACAGTTGTCAAGAAATCTACCTGGAACAAACTTTTGTATAATGAAGATGCTCTGTAACAATTTTGTAAAGGATTAACCTGAAATTTGAGAAAAAGAATAATACAATCTGTTAAGAGTGAAACACTTGCTTTAAGAATTTCATCAGTGAGTTTTTGTTTAGTTCTTCAGTTACAAGAGAAAGGCATCCAGAATAATCTTCAATGTAAACATTCAGTTTTCCTTAATTAGTCATCGCACTAATCGAAATCGCATTATTCGAACTCGCACTAATCGAGGCCTACCTGTAATATCTGTCTGTGTCTTCTATTTTCTACCATTTTCATCGCCAGATTGCATAGATGGACTGTGCAGGCAAAAAAGAAAAAAAAAAAATATATATATAATTCTGTTAATATTCATCATTCCAAAATATATACTTTAATATATTTACAATATATATATAAATTTTTTTAATTTTTTAATAAAATTGTTGGGTTGCTTCTCTCTTCTTTCTGCTAATGACTTGTCACATTATCTCTTGATAAGATACCTTAAATCATTCCATTACTTTCTTATCATTTTCTATCTTCGTTCTTCATTCTTCCCAGGCCAAACCAATGAGTAGTGCCTTCTATCTCTATTTCCAACAATAAGTAATGTTTATAAAAAAGACTAACTTTTTGTCCATTTGTATAATTTTTAGTGAACACGAATAATTTTATTTGAAACCCGAAGCCCTAGGAATGATCGCAAAACCCGAAGTCTTCGGATCAAAATGACATCGTTGGCAACCTAATCTGAGACAAATCAAACATCTTTGAGACAAATTCAGAAATGTGATTGCAAATAACTTTTTAATGAGTTAGTATAAGAAGAAATATAAAAAATATAATTATTAAGTTTGTATTAAATGATAATTGCATTTATGTTGAAAAAATAAAAATTTTTTAGAATAATAAATCTCTCTCTCAGAAGCCAAACTTATTGACTCTATTTTTTATAAACTTCTTAATTTTAATCCAAGCACACTGCTGCCGGATGGCCGAGTGGTAACAAGTTGGCGTGCCACGCAGGTGGTCCCGGGTTTGCGTCCCCGGTGAGGCATCTCCTGAAAAGTTTTTTAGGGGTGTTGGGCCCGGCCGGTGATCCCCGTCCTTATCATCTAGCCTTCGTCCACGGGTGTGGGTGCAGCCCATAGTTGGAACTGGCCCCGCCCCTTAGTAATCTCTCTGATTAGAAGGGGCATAAAAATGCAAAAAAATAAAAAATACTCAAGCACCTAAATTCTACTAATCATATTTTCGGATACTAAAATTGAGAAATTTACAAAAAATGGAGTTGATTAGTTTGAACTTCGAGATGCTCAAATAAAAATACGCAAAAGAAAGAAAGAAAAAAAAAAGCATAAATACAGTATTAAGATGGCAACTGTGTATATTTATAGCATGACGTCAGGAAAATTACTAGAGGGGTAGGACGTTTGTTCTGATTAAGGATCATAAGATCACAGTGCTGTATTGTAAATAGAATATGTAAAAATGCATTTGTTTCCATTATGGGTAAGTATTGAAATGAAAACAAAGTTAGTATTAATACAATTTTAAAATTCCATTCAATCTCCAAATTTTTTATAATTTTATTTAAATATCATATACTTACTACTCATTATACCTTGAATTAAATTATATCAAATTATCTTTAAATATAAAAAACACGAATTTCATTATTAAATTAATCGTTATACAGCTATAAATGTATTTTGACTCTCTTGATTTTTGTAATAAGATATTGGTTGAGATCAAAACTGACTGTTATTTTGACAGTTCTATCTAGAACCAGTTAAATTGATATTTTCAGAAATTGTAACATGATAAAAGCATTTAGATAATGTATTATTAAATATAAAAATTAAGACAAATAATGTTAATGTCCTATTGATATATTAATATAAGAATATTAATGTCTAATTATATTGGAATAATATAAAATTTTGATATAATCAGTTTTATAAATCTAAGATATTAATTTTAAAATCAAAATATTTTTCTTTTATAAAAAGCAAAGAAATTGCGATTTTTAAACTAGCAATTATTAGATTTCTTTTCAGTATCTTTCTCTAAGCATATAGGCCCTATATTCTAATCCTTTCAATGATATGATTCCATAACTAGTCAATACATAATAAAGAAATAAGATAATTTTTCAATTAAAAAATTTTCTTATTAAATCTTAACTGATAAATTTAATTAAAAAATTAAATTTAAGATTATTAATTATTTAGAATATTCCAATTCATTAATTTGCTTTTATTCCTAAAACTCTGCAAAATTATGAACTAAACATTTAAAAACAAATGCACTAATTGCAAGTAAGTCTATAAAATAAGGATAAAGTCATCAGTTTTTAATTCTTAGTATTCTTAGAATTGAGAACTGATGAGGATTTCGGTGGAAGATTGAAAATGTTTATAAGGATAAACATTTATTTAAAAAACATTTTCAATCTTCCACCGAAATCCTCATCAGTTCTCAATTCTAAGAATACTAAGAATTAAAAACTGATGACTTTATCCTTATTTTATAGACTTAATTGCAATTAGTGCATTTGTTTTTAAACATTTAGTTCATTAATTTGCTTTTAAATATTTGAAATAAAAAAGTAGTTTTATTATTAAACACGTTTGTTAACGTTTGAAACTTTATTATTGATTTCAATAAATATAAAAATCAGTACTATTTTAGCAATAGAATGTTAACACTTAGTTTATAATCGAAAATGTTCTAATAAATAATCTTCAACAATATATCAATACAGAACTACAAATGTTAACATAGTCAGAAAAATTCATTCTAAAATTTAAAAAGTTTAAACATAGCATGATGTTCTAAACTAAAAACTTATGTTGCAGATTTTTAAAAATCCTTTATTACATGTTTATTATGAAAAAAAAAATTTATTACATTACAAGTGTCTTTTTATACTATAAAATCACTATTTTGGCATTTTCTTGTGTCACATTCTTATTTTATACTCTTTGTTCTATTTCTATTGTATTTTTAATTAAATCTTTTTTTAGGACATTATCCCATTCCATATCCAAATTATATTCATAAAACCTCTTTGCCAGTGATACTATAAACAGTATTAAATCTTAATGAAAAATATATATACTGGTATATATATATATTCAAGTTCTAATCAGTTCTATTTCAAATATATATATCATGTATATATGTTCTACGTCAATAAGAAAAAATTTATCTTAAATATTTTTATAATTAATAAAATTTTATTTTCTGGCAAGAAACACCTACAATAATAGATGTTTCTTGCCATTTTATTTTATTTGATCCCTAATTATTTCTATTTATATTCGATAAAAACAATATCAATTAGTGAGAGATTGCTAATGATTTAAAATGAATTAAATTGTTTCGACTACATCTTAATTTCCTTTAATAAATAGCATTTGCATATATAAAAGTAAAAATATAATACAGATGTGAAATTGAGTTATATATAACTATTCATTGAATACATTGGTTATATTATGGTATTTGTTCAAGGTCATTGTCTAGTGGCTAGATATTAAATTATATAAAATTTTATCTTAAAATTTATACTATCTGATGATAATTTGTTAAATTTATAAATCAATTTCTTAAACTATTGTAATTATTAAGGAGATATTTTGATTATTAAATATTTTTAATGCTTTCTACTGAAATTAAATATAAAATGAAAATTTGCAATTTTATGAATAATTAAAGCTTGCTTATTTGATTAAATGTATTCTGATATTTTGAAAAAATTTTTCAAAATTTTATTTATGGCTGAAGATGTCAAGGAACTTATTGTGAAGGTTTGATTATACTGTGATAATTTAATTTTTAAAATTTTTTTCATAATTTTTAATTATTATTATTAGACAAATTGTTTTGGTTTGAGATCAGTTAAACTGTCAAAATATCAATGATCTTTATTAATTTTAATAAAGCTTGAGAAACATTTGAAGAAAATTCAGTGAATAAAAACATTTAATTTCAATTAAATGTTTTTATTTCAGCATTTGTTTGTTTATTTGTTTATTTCAAAAAATTGTTTATTTCAGCATTTCTCATTCTTTTTGCTGCACAATCTAAAATATATTGTAATAGTTATTGTAATAGTAGTGATTCAAATATTTATAATCCATAATTTTTAAAAGCTATGAGCTATCATTTTGTGACCAATTAAAAATTTAATACGAACCAATATTGGATCATGACCATAGGTTGAAAAATGCTGATTTATTTTATATAATTAATAGAATTTGTGGTTGGTTAGTTCAGTTATTCTATTAAATATCATTAGATATAGTTGTAATCAGAGCCCACTATGAAAGAGGGCTCTGATCACAACAGACATACTACAGCCAGAGGGTTGAAGGATTCAATTCAATGGTTTAGATTTCTCTTAAATTGTGGAATTGAACTTGTATCTTCAGATAAAAGTCTAGTATGTTTCTGTGCAACCATCTTATCTATCCAGATGATGAGATAAATCTAAAATGGTACTATAGAAAAATTTCAAAAATAGTCATTCCTCAGTTATAATGTCTTATCATCTTATCTCATATACTGTTCTATATTTGTCATTTGCTTCAGATCAGTTTATTAATTCATCAGTACAAATTTTTCCCTATATTTTATTTATAAATATTATTAATATATTGAAATCACTGCTTTTTCTTAGGCTTATGACTAAAAGTAGAATAATAGTTTATGATTAAAACTAGAATAATAGTTTTTGGACTACTGAAAACTGCTATAATTTTATTCTAGTTTTAGTCATATTATTAATAATTTTTTATTGAAATTAAATAACATTCCCAAATAATTATTGGTTAGTAACTTTTTTGCATAATAGTAACACAAATTTATTTCAATTTCATACTCGATTGGTAGACTTTGATCAAAATACAAGTGCTTTTTTGTGAAAATAAGAAGTTGAGTTGCCATTATTCAATAATTACAATTAATCAAGCTTTAGTTTTTTCTTGAAGTTGGACTGACTGGGGAATTCCTATCTGGTCAAAGGAGCCCTTAAAATAACTGATTGTTTTATAAAATATTGTACTGGTTACTGGTTAATGCACTATTTAGGGATTGTCTTTTTCCCAGATTTCGGTAATCCTGGGATTCTGGGATAAAAAATGTTCTTTTCCCAGGATCCCAGGATTTCCCAAGATATTTGTAAATGGAATTAAAACTAAATATTTCATTTCAATTTATTCATTCATCAGTACAGTGGGTGATCGGTTAACGAACATAATCCGTTCCAAGACTCGTGAATACTAGTACAGTGGGTGATCGGTTAACGAACATAATCCGTTCCTAGACAATATTCGTTTCCTTAATACATTAGGTGATCAGTTAATGAACATAATCCGTTCCAAGATAATGGATATATATATATATACAGAGGGTGATCGGTTAATGAACATAATTCGTTCCAAGAAAATGTTCGTTATCCAAATTGTTCTAACGAACATAATCCATTCCAAGATAATGTGCATTATCCAAATTGTTCATTAACCAATCATTGATTTACCATAGGTTTTTATGGGAATTTGATTAATTCATTCCAGAGACTCAAAAAAACATAAATAAAAAATTATATAATTTCTTACTACGTTTATTTATATGTAATAGAAATAAAAAATTATATAATTTCTTACTACATTTATTTATATGTAATAATCATAATAAAAAATTATATAATTTCTTACTACATTTATTTATATGTAATAACGATAATATATACATTATAGTCTTGCATTTTAATCTATTATGTTTATTTTCCAATATAATTTCTTACTACATTTATTTATATGTAATAAAAATAATATATATCCGATCTATTAATTCGTTCCGGAGACCCAAAAAAACATAAATAAAAAATTATGTAATTTCTTACTACGTTTATTTATATGTAATAACAATAATATATACATACATAGTCTTGCATATTCATCTATTATGTTTATTTTCCTATAAAGAATCTGTCCAATATCGATTGCTCTTCTCTCTCCTTCCGGATTTTTTGGAAGTGATTAATAGCATCGTCGTGGTAGAGATCCCCAAGCCTATTGATCTCAACCTGGTATGGATGCCATTCTAAGGACGAAAAATTGTAAAATCTCTCTCCTATCTTCTTTATTAAATCTTTGATTTGTTTTATGTTGTCTCCAGTTCATTTTAATCGGGAAAAACTACTGTTCTTCCATCCTTACCCATAACCAATTTTAATCGGGAAAACTACTGTTCTTCCATCCTTACCCATAAGTCCACAAACGCACAAGGCCAATGCCTGTCATTCCATTAGGTTAGTTAAGCTGTAATATCCTCATGGAATATTTTTATCTGGCAGCGGCCACTTATAGAGCTGTCATTATCTCAGGCTGCCCAACACCCATAATAGGGTCAACCGGAAGATTGAAATGGTTTCAATGGGCCGGGCCCAGATCCCTCCTGAAAAATTGGAGGAGTGGAACCCCAAGATCCTCCAGAATATTAAGCCACAGCTTAACCATGCAGCCATCGGGCTGACCTGTCATTCCCTCAGTCCACAGGTCACACAGTTTGTTCTGTGAAGTGTTCGTTATCCAAACATAAAAATCTTTCGAAAAAGTGTTCATTATCTGATTTGTTTGTTATCTGAACTGTTCGTTAACTGATCACCCATTGTAAATAGTAAAGCTGACTAACACCTATGATCGGGTCAACCGGAAGATTAAAGGATGGGTTTCAATGGTCCAGGCCCAAATCCCTCCTACAAAATTGGAGGAATGGGATGCCTAGATCCTCCAGAATGGTAAGCTACAGCTTTACCACGCAGCCATCCGGCTCATTGGTCATTCGGTCAGTCCGTGGGTCCCACAGTTTGTTCTGTGACGTGTTCGTTATCCGAACATGTGTTCATTAACCGAACATAAAAATCTCTCAAAAAAGTGTTTGTTATCCGAACTGTTCGTTAACTGATCACCCACTGTATCTATAAATTCATATATAGATTGCATATATAGTGGGTAATCGGTTAACGAACAGTTCGGATAATGAACACTTCACAGAACAAACTGTGCAACCCGCAGACTGACAGAATGACAGGTGGGCCAGATGGCTGCGTGGTAAAGCTGTGGTTTACCATCTTGGAAGATCCAGGTCACTCCTCCAATTTTTCAGGAGGGGTCTGGCCCAGCCCGTTGAACCTCATTCTTCAACCATCCGGTTGATCCCATCATAGTGTTAACCAGCCTGTGATGAGCTCTATAAGTGTCGCCAGATAAAAATATCTCATGAGGATATGGCGACTTAACTAACCTAACTGAATGACAGGTTTAGGCCTTGCGCATTCATAGACTTATGGGTAAGGATGGGGGAATAGTAGTTTTTCCCGATTAAAATGAACTCGGGGACAACTTAAAACAAATCAAAGATTTATTAAAGAAGGTAAGAGAGAGATTTTACAATATTTTGGTGTTAGAATGGCACCCCTACCAGGTTGAGGTCAATAGGCTTGGGATCTCTACCAAGACAATGCTATTAATCACTTCCAAAAAATCCTGAAGAAGAAAGAAAAACAATCAAGCCCAAATTATATGAGAACTTAAGACTATTTCAGGCTTTGGCCGGCCAGTTTGCAATGTGCCCAACAAAGCCCAAATTATATGAGAACTTAAGACTATTTCAGGCTTTGGCCGGCCAGTTTGCAATCAATGGCCAATTTGAGAATTATCCAAGAAAAAATGGGCAGAGCTAGAAGTTTTGCAAAGCTAAGTAGCAGAGTGCATTTGTGTGAATTTTGGGTTATTAACCTGTGAGAATGGGTTTGTCTGTCACATCACATGTTGGTCTTACAATGCTGATGCAAGAGTGTACAATGGTGGCCAAATTGTGGCTTATGAGCCACATGTGGCTCTTTGGTACCTTCAATGTGGCTCCACAGCATGAAAGTCAATAATTACTATAGAGTAAATACCTACTTAATTTTTAAAAATAATATATTTTGTAATTTGTTTATTTATTGTAAAATGTTGTATGCATTTAAATGAAATAAATGCATGTAAAATACAGTAGAGCATTGATTATCCGAATATTGATTAACCAAAATGTCACTTATCCGAACGTAATTTTCAATTGCAATATGCAACAGGTTTCCACCAATACTCCCACCCTACAATGTATAGGGTGGAAGAATCTAAGCTTTTGTTATACACGTTGACTGTATTGTTTTTATAATTTAGTTTGTATCGAGTATTGACGGAGACCTGTTGTGTATCACAATTGAAAATTACGTAGCCCTTATACCCTGTTTACACTAAGCAATATAAACCAGTTCAAATTATTGAACTTGTTTAATCTCATAAATGTGTACAGAACAAGGATAGCCAAACTTGTTTGAAAATGTCACACACTAATGCATACTGGTTTAGACTGAACGAGTACAATAAAATATATGTATTTGAAATTTTTTTTGTATTTTTTATGTTGTGTTTTTTCTTATTTTTCTATCAGATTGATTATCTGAAAAAATCGTTTATCCAAATACCCTTGGCTCAATTAGTTTGGATAATCGATGCTCTACTGTATATAATAAATAACTTTGAAACCATTGTTAAGATTAACCGAAAAACTAATGTGGTTCTCATTGACCCAAAAAGAAACTGATTGCAGCTCTCAAGTATTTGAGATTCTCCTATATGGCTCTTAATGACACAAAGGTTGGCCACCCCGTTATAGAACTTACCCACCCACTAATATGAATAGGACTCTCTCAGAATAAGGAAAAGGGTAGAGATGTCCTTTTGCCAGATTTCTGTAACCAGTTTTTCCTAATGCATTATAGATTTAATTTTTATACTTTCCCATAAGATAAAAAAAGATAAAAATAAAATACCATATTTATGAACAATTCTGGCAAAGATGGTAAATTTTTAATACAGTAAAATCTGTCTAAGCTGTTCACTGTAAAAGCCAGAAACCTGCTCAACATGGGAAATTTTTTTATTCCCAAACAACATCATAGAAATATCAAAAGAAAATACCTGTGTAATGTGGAAACTGTCTAACGTGGAGACGGAAAGCATTTTAAAATTTTACTGAATAAAATAACATCTATATAAAATGGAAAAATAATTTTATTCTCAAATAAATTTTCATTTTAGAATTAGAATACAAAATTGTCTATTCTGAAATTGAAAGTTACTTTTAGTTATAATAATTCAGCTACAATATTGCATATTATTTAATCAAATTGCCAATACAGTACAAATATTTAGAAAATTAATGACACTATATTTGAATAATCTTAGAAAATTCTTTTTATTGGAATTGGGATCAAGTCTACAGTCTGGGCTGAATTTTGGCATTTATGAGACTGTATGCTGCAACATGGCCATTAATTAGTTTCAATTTCGTTTTCTATTCTTGTCTGAGATATTTTGTTTTCATTATCACTTTTGTATTTTTGCTGTTTTTCTTGAAATGACTGGACAAAAGATTAACACTTTATCATTACAATTGAAAATGGATTTCATCGAATATAGTGAAGAGGATAAAATGAAACCTAAAGAACTGGCAGTTAAATTCAAATGTGGAAAATCCCAATTTTATGAAATTCTAAAACATAAGGATAAAATAAAAGAAGAATGGCTAGCAGGTAAAAAAGGAATTTAAGTACCAAATGTAGATTAAGAATAATAGGAAATGAAGATCTAAATTGTATTCTCTATGACAGATTTGTTGACACACACACACACACACACACACACACACACACACACACATCTAAATTGTATTCTCTATGACAGATTTGTTGACACACACACACACACACACACACACACACGCAATCTTCCTATATCGGGTCCTATTTTACAAACTCAGGCAAAACTAATTGCAGCAGAACTTGGGAAAACAGAATTTAAAGCCTCTAATGGATGGCTACAAAGTTTTCATTTAAGCCATAACATAACATACAATCAAATATCTGGCGAAGCAAATGATGTAAACCAACAAACTGTTGTTGAATGGAAGACAAAATTGAATGACTTGTTACAAATTACTGAAAACTTTTGAAAATACATACAGTGATGGAAAGAGAAGCATGTTTAAGTAAACATGAAAAACAAAAAAGCTCTTGATGAAATGCGGAAGTCAAAATAAGCTTCTGTAATTTTTGTGTATTTTAAATACAAAATAACCTTTGTACTTAAAGTGAAATGCTAAAATAAAACTTATAGTTCAGTCCTACTTGTTCATGTTTTTCTAATACAGCATTATATGTCCAGTTTATTTACTTTTCAAAAATACCCTATGCATATAATCACACCACACCACATTATTCATATCACACCACATTAATTTTGGAATTAAATAATAATTAATAATTATTTTATTAATTTATGTTATGATGTTACTATGTATTAGATTAATAATTAAATATTTAAATTTAAGTTAAGGTAGCATCATTTATTATTTAATAATCAAATTTTAATATTTGACTAATTTCCCTAAAAAAAAAAAAAAAAAAGATATTATTTTCTTCTTTTAGTCAAAAATGACAAATGTAATTCTAAATAAAAATTTGCTTTTATTGATTGAAATTCATAAAAATGATTTTATTTTTACTTAATTTAAAGAAAAGATGCGAATCTTTCAGGATTATCGCTAAAAATTTATTTATTTATGCTTATAATCTATTTGTTCCATTAAGAATTTATACATAAGTAAATCAAATTTTAAGAAAAAAAATTCATTTCGAAATTAGAAGCCGGTATGAAATTTTAAACTAATATGCATTTAATGAATTAAAATGTTTTATCATTAAATGAGTATTTTTGAAATTCGAGTATTTATTTTCGATTTTATAACGAGGAAATAGTAACCAGCCTCCCAATTTTGAAACTGCCATATTGTTAAGGAAGGAAGTTTTCATATAATTATACTAAAATTAGTCCCCTACTGCGACACAAAATGTACTATGTCGCTCCTTAATAGCCTTTCCGAATATAATATTAAATAAATAATAAATCAAAATTATGAAGAGAAAAAAGGCTATATTTATAAAGCCAGCTTAATAATAGAAGTTTTCGAGATATAAAATGTTTCCTTTTGAGTTTGAATATAAAATTTTCATCAGTATTCTCCAAGCCCGGTTTACTGTTCATACGGTTGTAGAATCAAAATGTTCCGTTTACATATTCTCTGAGGTGAAATTTCGTCTTTGTCGCTCAGAATTTTGTTGTGTGTTTAAAGACGTCGCATACTTTAGATTTTTTTAAAGGTTTCTTCGTATTTAAGGCAGGTTAAGAGATTGTTTGAGGGCCTGAAAGGCCGGCGAATGTTTAAGACTCTCTCCACAAACAGCACTCCTGTCCTATACCCAGGGAGATCCCAAATTGTTGAAGAAGCCGAATCAGACTGTTCGACACCAGACGGTTGAAATCCTGTTTCCGAAAGCCAAAGTGTCATTCCCAATCGTTTCTGGTGTTGAGTGACCTGTTGCCAGATTCTCTTCATCGGTAGCTGCGGCCTGACAATTGGCTTGTGTTCAGTCAACGTAATCCTATCGTCACACACATTGCTTTTAATGGAGTGGATCGAAAACCTTGAATGAAAATCGATTTTTAATTTAGAAAAAACAGGGGAATGGGCAGACATTCCCTCGGGGAGTGTTGAATAACACAGTCTTTCTATCAATGTTTGTTTTCCCTCTAGAGGACGTGGCTTGTCTTCCACCTGGCGTTTTAACCCCCAAGGGAGAAAGTGCACGACCCCCTAACTGTTTTTGCCTTTTGTATAGCTTTTGTTAGTTCTGTTGTAATCACTGTCTCTTGTGTGTGTGTGAAGAGAGTTTGCCTCTAGCGGGATGAGTTGTGATAGTGACACAGTGAATATGAGAATACCATAAAGAGGATTAGTATCACTGAACAGATTAACGTAAGCCAGCATTAATATAAACACCGATGTATACATCTGTATTAAGTATTATGATTCAGGTCTACTCCGTGATTTGTTTTCCTGCGGTATAAAGTTCTGAGATTACTTTAAAACAATGTCTACAGGGGAAAAAGAAGTTAAACATCAATTTAGAAAACGAATAATTAAAAATGAAAACAATGATTTGAAATATTGAATTTCGATAAAAGCGAAACGAAAAAAATCATCATCATGAATTAAATTAATCTGATTTCGGTAAAAACAATTAACGAAATATCGATTTTAGTGATGTAAATAATTAAGATTTTTAGATTTAGATTATTATTATTTTAAACCGAAAGACTTTCGATTATTGGAATTCTTCAATTCGATCATTTTAAAGCATTTTTCGTTCACTTTCAGTCAAAGCAATGATCTTGAAACTCGATATCGGTGAAAATGAAGCAATTTAAATAATTTTGAGCTAAAATAAAAGGTAGTAAATCTCTAATGTGATAAACTTTAGTTAGTTTCGAATTAAATTAAGAATTAGAATTAGTTGAGATTGAAAGTGACGGAATTTCGGTTGAACCGCTTTCTAGTATTAAATTTCAACATAATTTAAGATAAATAATCATAAAATTTCACAAATATAGAATAAAAATGCCTGTTTGCTTCATTTCCAATAGTTTTTTTAAGACAAAATACGTGATAATTAATTTTAATTTTAAGATAAATTCAAACATTTTCATCCTTCCTCTAAATCATTTTTTATTAAGAAAATAACAATAAATTAAATTTTACAAACAAAATAAAAATAAAATTCATTTAAAAATATCTGCAAATGTTCTTTCACTCCTTATAAATATTTAAAGTGATATTAAAATTGCGTACTAGATTAAAAATAACAACAGGAGACGGATAGTGGTATTGTAAATCTGTAAATCTACAAGATGATACATCACAGAAATGAAAGCTGTTGGGGCTATTCATATACATTGCAGGAGAACTGCACTTCTCAGAAACTGTCATGACATTTATGATATCACGCCTGGCATGTCTTGATACTCTTCCTTCAATAAGAAAACTTTTGCATTAAAGAAGCAATTATGTAAATGTACGTAACTTGCCTCATACAAATGACCTTAAAATCATTAATATATTAGAATTAACCAGCGGAAGTTTGTTTAAATCTTAACTGTGATTTGCTTCCGTACATGCAAATTTGAATAGTTTAAAATACATTAGTCTACCAGATGTGAAATTTTAAAGTTTCGACTTGTCCTAGGAAAATAAATTGTACTCTACGATGAGTTATTTTATAACAAGTTTTCTGTATTTAAGATTTTTCTAAGCAAGATTCACATGTAGGTTTTGATAAAAAATTATCTTAAATTCTCAAAAATTTTCATAAATATAATAAATTAGAATGAATTAAAGTGCATTTTAAAAACCTTTTGATCCGAAAAGTTTGTTCTTAGCTTAGATTTCGTTTGAAAATTTCTAAATTTCCAAAAATCTTGCTTGAAAAGCAGTAACATCGATTGTTACAGGTTGCAACTATTTAAATTCTAAATTTAGAAGCAGCTTTGCAATTTAGTTATTAATGTTTTTCATAAATTATTAAAATTAAAAAAATAACAGTAATAATAAATATTATTGCCAATCGAACACTTAAGCATAGCTGCTAACGTGTTGACTGCATTTATTTTGCTTTTTTCCAATCATGATAGTTTTTGAATAATTAGTTAGGTTATAAATTATTTAAACTCGATTGTGTTCGAGTGCATGTAGTAATTATAACTTAGTGCTTTAATTATAGTAGTTAGGATTTTGCTTTTAACAGTTCTTTCGCCTCTTGTTTGATAGAATCGAGACGATAAGTGCTTCTTCATTTAAAGAACGGAATACTGTAATTAGTTAAATTTATAAATGGAAAAAAACCTCTGTTAGGACGTTATTATACAGTTTTTACAAAACTAAAAGAAAATTGTAAATTAATTAAAGGTTTTTGGGAGAGAAATCCGTAATAATATAGGGAGGAAATACTGTTAAGAAAATATCACATGTAAGAAAACTTTTTCGATAAGGGTTGATATACTTTTAATAGAAATAATATAAAATAACTTTTTACTATTTAAATCATTAAAATGAAGAATTATAACATCGAAGAAGTTCCGGATTCGAAGGGATAAACAGTTAACAAACGATTAAAATAAAAAATCATATTAGCATCATACATGGTAATTTGATATAAAGATAGATTCGTTAATAGTGTTTTTTTGGAAAAATTTATGAATAGAATTTTCTTTTATAATTCATCTTTCCATCAAGAAAAAAAATTATGATTCCAGTGATTTATATTGTATACAAGTACGTTGAACTATATTGTTATATGCTGATTTAATAAAAACTGAGACGGACACATTGCAGACAAAAATATGTGGAAAACCGTGTTTTATTGACAGAATTGTTCCAGTTTGTTTGACAGATGAAAAGTTTAGATGATGGTTTTGAGCAACAATAATGCAATAGAGAAAACAAAGTTATCAACTATAGGTATTTTTATCTTATTTTTTTTTTTGTCCATTTTTTTCTGTTTTCAAATATTGACGCTGATTCTGTACAGGATTGAAAATTACAAACAAGCATAGTTCTCTGATGATGAATATTTGGTTATGCATCGTGTATTTATACGTATATATATTGTATTTTTTTTTTTAATGCCAGAGTGAAACCTGGATAAGCTGGAAAACTGTCTAAGGTGGACAAATTTTCTGGTCCCTTGCGATTTCAGCTTAGGCAGGTTTTACTGTATTTTATTATTATAAATATAAAATGTTTTCAGCTTTATATATAATTTTTTTGTGTAAATCTATCACTTGTTTAAAAAATATAGTAAATATTCTCAAAAATTTTTCAGAGTTTTTAATATCTTTATTCATTTAATTTCACAGTTATTAATTCATAAAATTTTAAATATCCATTTAATTTTAATATACTGATAATAAAGTGAATTTCTTTAGCTATAAGTTATATATATCATTTTTAATTATTTGGTTTTATTTTGGAGATTAAAATTAAGAAAAATTTGCAAATTCTTATAAGAAATCATAGCTTAAGTGTCTGTCATTTCTTTTGAATGATTTTTTTTGTCATTTTTTCTTTTGTGTGATTTTTTTTTAAATTATTCACTAAAAAGATATTTCTCATGTTTTACCAAGTGTGAATACATTTTTCATTTTGATATGATTTTTCTAGCTATAAACAACATTACTACTATTTTCTTTGATGTGTTTTTCAACTGGAAAGACATATTTTGCTTTTGTTAATTTTCAATTTAAATAAAACTATTTGAATACTGATTAGCTTTTCTCTTTGTTTTCGAAATAATTTTTTCTATTTTGACTAAACTAAAAAGATTTTCACATTGGTAATAATATGAGTTAGAATTAATATGATCAACTTCCTTAACTGCTTGATAAGCTCTATGAAATTTTTAGCTTTGGCCCCTTTTTCTTAGACAATTTTCGAATTGGCTGTTGATTATCGGACATATTGAGAATTGGCCAACCAAAGCTTAAAATATCATAAATTCTCGTGTATTTTGGGCTTTGGCCAAATCTAGAAGTGGCCAGCCATTTCACAAATTGGCTAGACTTCAGGCATTGGCCGTAACATATACATCAATCTGCTAAATCTAACAAATGCTTTGTGAGCATTGAAAAACAGTCATTTTAAAAGTTGATAATTTATTAAAATAGTCATATCATTGCATTATATTTTATTATTTTATTATAAGATTCTATTTATGTAGCTTATAATTATTTTCATTAACATATTTCATTTTCATGCAGATATAATTAATATTGTTCTTAGATGATATTGTATATTCAAATTTCACATAAAATGTGCTTGCTTTGTTTTCTGTAATTATCATAAGTTTCAACCTGATATTCTCTCTCACACAGACACACACAGACACACACACAGACAGACAGAGAGAGAGAAATTTGTGCTAAATTATGAGTCAGCTTAATTGACCATGTTTAGATACTTTGGCTTTCCACCCAGAGGACCTAGGATTAAATCTGGATCCTATCATTTAAAATTTGAAGGGTCAAAATCCTGCTGTCGATTCTCATCCTCTACAGTCTAATGACCTCTTATTGGTATAGCTGTGATTTTTGGTAGGACCTAAAGTAAGGTGGCACTTAATTATCAGTAAATGATTGGGAAGTGGCATTAAAAACTAATCATGGATATAAATATCATTTGTGAATTCCAAGCTATTTTTTATTTAATTATTTATTTTTAAATTCCTTTATCTATAAGACATAACATATAACTGTTATATAATATTTTACAACTAAATCATGTTTTTGTTTCATTTCATTCTATTATTGAACAATTGTAATGCTTATATGAAGAAAATTGCTAAATATCTCATATAGCACCATAAAGCACTTAAGAAATATAATACCTACTTATAACATTAGGAAATTTATGGGATATTAATTTCAATTAGTTTCAGTTTTTTGGGAACTTAACAAAGTATGAAATGTATATAAAGTGGAAATTTATAATAATAATAATTTATAAATTATTATGGACTAAACTTTTTAAAATTATTATTACAGAAATAAATAAATATCATAAATACTCTAGAAAAATTATAATAAAACTTAAAAGATATAAGTTGAGGAACAAAATTTTTTAACTTATACTGTATATTTAAAAAAAATTAAAGTATAGATTAATTTATACATAGATAATAAACATTTCAAAATTTCAATAAACAAATTTCTATACATTGAAAAAATTATAGTTTTTATGAAAAAAGTATAGTTTAATACTTTGAGCAATTATTTGAATTTGCTTTTAAATTATTTAATATTAATATACTAGTAAGTGATAAACAGTTTGTTTTTTTATTTCATAAAATACAAGCAATTATTTTATGTATTATCAAAAATGATTTTAAACCAAGTAATTTTTTCTATTCATGTATTTAATTATGCTAAATATATTTGTTATAATATATATAAAAACAGAAATCACTTATGCCATAAACACAATTTTTACTGTATCAAAGTATACAGAGATCATTACATTTTCTGGTATAAGTAGTCCTTGACTTATGACTGGATTCGGTTTGATCCTGCAGTTGTAATTTGAAGTGAATAGAAGTCGAAAATGTCTAAAGTTTATAGATTTCCCATTACCAATATTTATTATTACACTCTATCATAATAAACTTAATTAACACAAAAATACAAGAACCAGACACAATAAGGATGCTTTCTGTATTTCAGACCATTTCTCAAGGACTCAAATTCATGTGAATTGCATTGACCAGTCATAGAATTTATCGATTATTTCACTGTCATAGATACAAGTGGTCATAAATTGATTACTTTTTTTTATATTAAGTTTAATCAAATGATTTATACATTTATTAAAATAAAGTTTTTATTGTTTACAGATTAAAACCAATATAAATTAGCAATGTCTTATGGCAATACAGGAAACTTTCCCAATTATGGAGCAACTAATCCAAGAGAGGATGGACAATATTCAAGTCCATCAAAAAACTGTAAGTACATATTATTTTGTGCTTGAGAAAAATCTAAAATTTAAAATCATGAATTAAAAAAAATTTCAAACAATTTCAAGTTCTTTTAACTTATAAATGCATATTTAATTAAAATATTAATTATTTAATAGTTTACATAAATGTTAACAAATTTTAGGATTTTATTTTGTATTTATGTTGAAAATGTTGCTGTCTTTGTATTAAAGTTTATTGTTTTGAATACAACAATACATTGACATTCAAAACAATAACTTAGCATTTATTAATACTGTTACTAAATGTTTTACCATTCATGTTAATTTATAAAGTAATAATTTTAAAAGAAAGAGAATTACGGTACTTTTGACAAATGTCAAATAAATCTTCCAAAAATTCTGTGTCAACTGTAATGTAATATTGACAAAATATTGTTAGGAAATTTGGCATAAAATATGATAAAATTTGATATTTTCATAATTTAATCTTCTAATTTGTATAATTATTATATATAGTAGTGGTCTCCAAAGTGGGGTACGTGTACCCCAGGGGGTACGCAAGATGATACTCTCCAAAGTGTGGTATGCGTACCCCAGGGGGTACGCGAAATGATACCTGGGGTACAGTGAAAACAATTTTTATATATTATTATTTGTAGACTGAGTATTAAAACTAAATATCAAAATAAATTAAACTTGGAACCAGACCGTATCGCAGTGTCAGAATAACGTCAAACCAGCATTTTCAGAAATTTTAAACAAATGCAAGCCCATTCTTCTCATTAAATTTTAATTAGAAAAATAAATATGCATTCCCATTCTTCTCATAATTTTAATAAGAAAAATAAATATGCATCTGTGTTTATAATAAAAATAAATAGCTTTTTTGGATATTACATAAGGCCTTATTTCCTCTTTAAAATCATAATTACAATAGATATCTGCTCAATCAGTTGGGGGTATGCGCCATTTATTTTTTCTGTCTTAGGGGTACGCAGTCAAAAAGTTTGGAGACCACTAATATATAGCATGATAAACTTAACAAAAATATTACTTAATTTATAACAGTAATAATAATTTTTATTGAATATTTAATAGATATTAATAAATTATCTATAGTTTGACATACAGAATAGGAATTGATTAAAAAAATAAAAATGATTTTATTAAAATGTTAATTTCATTGATTTGATATAATAAATTAGTAAGTTTTGGCTAAAAAAAATTGACTGTAATTGTGATTAGAGTAGAATTTTAACACTGCTAAAATAAAAACGTGTGATATTAGCATATTCTATACATGAATATAGATGATACCATAATGGTAACTTAGATCTAATTTGTGAAAATAATAATAAATTTTTTCTGTATTGTTAATGTATATTTTTTATTTATTTTGGAAATAAAATTTTTCACAATTAAAAAACAAAAAAGCAGTTTTTTAATTTTTAATGAATATTTTCTGATTGTATTTAATATTAATATTAACACTGACTTTCAGTGTTTATATTAAAAACTTTTTAATATAAACACTATTAATGGTTATGTTGATCATATTAATGTATTAAAGTTTCTTATTTTAAATTTATCTACTATAATTAAGAAAGATTGACAGGCCATATGACAACATTCAGTTAGTCTACATTCTTGCTCTAGAATTGTATATTGGACAACACTGGATCAATTTATATTCTGTCATAAATATTTGATTGCAGGCTATTACTTGTTTTGCCTTCTAGATTCTGTCTAGAAGTCAGAACAGGATCTGTCTAGGAGGCAGAATCCTGAATATCATTTCTGTGTGAAATTTTTTTGAATGACCTGACCAACATAGTGGAAATAATGTTTTATATTTGCACATTGATAAAAATTTCTGAAAATAACTGTTGAAAATTAAGGATTAACCTTGGAAAATGCTGTTTAAATAGAAACCACAAAGCATCTATGATAAAAAGTGTTGGTATTACATTAACTGGCAAATATGATATAAACTCCAATTAATAAATTGAGGTACTAAGCTTTTAATTGAATTTATCTCTTTTATACTTCTTTAAGTGTTTTTAATTTCAGAAATAAAATATATAACATTAATAATTAAAATAATTAGTTCAATTTATTATTAGATTTAAACAAAAGATATTATTTCACTTATCAATGAAAAAATTGTTTAAAAGTTTCAAAGCCGTTAAATTGAAATTTCTGGGTTTTTAGCTTTATTTTCTTTTGAATGTGATAAAAAAAATCCACTTCCATTAAATTTAAAACAGATGAAAAATCTCTCTCTTACCTTCTTTAATAAATATTTGATTTGTTTTACGTTGTCTCAGTTCATTTTAATCGGGAAAAACTACTGTTTTCCATCTTTACCCATAAGTCCACGAACGCGCAAGGCCTAAGCCTATCATTTCCTTAGGTTAGTTAAGCCGAAATATCCTCATGAAATATTTTTATCTGAGACGGCCGGCCACTAATAGAACTGCCATCATCACAGGCTGACCAACACTCATGATGGAGTCAACCGGAAGAATGGGTTTCAACGGGCTAGGCCCAGATTCCTCCTGAAAAATTGGAGGAGTGGGAACCCCCGGATCCTCCAGAATATTAAGCCATAGCTTTACCATGCACCCATCGGGCTGACCTGTCATTCTCTCAGTCCGCGGTCCCACAGTTTGTTCTGTGAGCTGTTCGTTATTCAAACATAAAAATCTTTCGAAAAAGTGTTCGCTATCCGAACTGTTCGTTAACCGATCACCCACTTACAGTAATTCGTGATTTTTCTTATAATTAAAATATGGCCAGATACGACACGATTCTACACAGCTACTATCAAACAGCAAAGAGATTAAAAATTCCCGGCACCTAGCGCGTAGTATCAATTTGATACAACTTAAAAAATTCATAAAAAACAATTAATTATGAAATCTTTTTAAAAATCTGGAAAAATTTCTAGCTTCCTAACTTTCTAGTAGATGTCGGATGCACTAAACCAATTTTGCATAAAATATACGTGTATTAATTTGATACGCGCAAGCAATTAAGTTATTTTTTTAATAATAACACAGTGGGTTCCGCTTAATTGGGACAAATATCAAAGAACGAAAACCAAACTAATAAACTAATGCATAATTTAAACGTTTAATTGGGACAACTTTTCGCTTGTTGGGACCATAGCAGAAAAGGAATTTTCAATTTTTGATATATTTTAGGGATTTTTCGAAAGTATGGCTACACATACATACACTAATCTTTACCAAGATATCAAGAAAGGATTTTACACTCAAGTAAAATTGCTTGGCTGAATAAAATTAAAAGCCAGCCATTTAATACAAGCTATCGTAGACTCGCTGAAATAGATCAAAATCTACAATAGCGCGTCTCCTACAAAAAGAAAATCAACTGGGTGAGGAGTGGGCATTACAGAAGAAATTCCAGGAACATCCAAAAGAAAGCGTGATAGAAAAGATCCATAAGTGGAAGAAGCATTAGATCAATGGTTTTCTATAATTAGCGGGCGAAGCGCGAATATCAGCGGCCCAGTATTGAAGACAAAGTCAGAGAAGATCGGTAAATAATTAGGTACCTATTTTAATAAATCATAAAAATAGGTACCTAATTATTATTTTTTTAGTATTTTATTAAAGCATTACAATAGGTACCTAATTATTATTTTTTTTATCCCTACGAATTACATATTTTATTTTAGAATTTATTATTACTTGGTTTAATGATGACAGCTGGACCAAAATGGCTTAGTCCCATACGAATTACATATTTTATTTTAGAATTTATTACTACTTCATTTAATTGGGGCGAATTACATATTTTATTTTAAAATTTATTATTACTTCGTTTAATTGGGACAGCCGCTTAATTAGAACAAAATGCCTTGGCCCGACGTGTCCCAATTAAGCGGAATCCACTGTATATGTTATCAAGTCAATTTGATACAACTTAAAAAATTCATAAAAAATCATTAATTATGAAATTTTTAAAAAACATCTGGAAAAATTTTTATCTTCCTAACTTCCTAGTAGATATCAGATGCATTGAAACCAATTTTGCATTAATTCCATCGTTTTTTTAAATAAAAATATACATGTATTAATTTGATACGCGCAAGCATTTAAGTTATTTTTTTTAATAATATATGTTATTGATTTCTAAAAATAGCTTACATGATGTCATCTGAGACATCAAGAGCGTCGATTACTTTTGTGTTTTATAGTGAAGCGCATACTAGATTTTTTTTACAGTTTATTGTTAATTTTTTATTTTTCCTCTTTTTTAAAACCTTAGTTACTTAATTTATTTTAGTTGTAAGTATGATTAAACTATTTTAGTCATATATAAAAATGAGTAACCTTAATAATGAATGTTTAATTTATAAAATGTTTATATATCTAGTAATTTTAGATTGATTTAGTTTGTTTTAAAAATGTATACTTTATACAATCATTAACTTGTTCACTGCCTTTGATTTTTCACTAGATTTTTTTTACAGTTTATTGTTAATTTTTTATTTTTCCTCTTTTTTAAAACCTTAGTTACTTAATTTATTTTAGTTGTAAGTATGATTAAACTATTTTAGTCATATATAAAAATGAGTAACCTTAATAATGAATGTTTAATTTATAAAATGTTTATATATCTAGTAATTTTAGATTGATTTAGTTTGTTTTAAAAATGTATACTTTATACAATC
>AYEL01060859.1:0-31274 GCA_000484575.1 Olivierus martensii | reverse complement strand
AAAAAAATTCAGAAATTAGTGATAATTTGTGATGTCATCCATTATTGTGGCAGGGTGGGTCACATCAGAAATGGTGACGCTATTGATACATATTGAATGTAACACAGAGTAATACATATTGAATGTTTCATAACAAGAGTGCTGTGTTAAGAAATCAGGCCATATATTTCCTCTATACTGCTAACACTTAGCGCCGGCCGGATTGGCCGCGTGGAAACGCTTCGGCTTTCCACTTTGGAGGACGGGCCGGATTGGCCGTGTGGAAACACTTCGGCTTTCCACTCTGGAGGACCTCCGGATTGGCCGCGTGGAAACGCTAATATTTATCATGGGGTCCGGGCCCGGCCCGTCGATCCCCGTCCTCCACATCAATGGGGTCCGGGCCCGGCCCGTCGATCCCCGTCCTCCACAATCCGGCTTCCCCTCCGCAGGGATGGGCAGCCTGTGGAAGGGCTTGTTTCGCCCCGCCTCCGCAGGGGTGGGCAGCCTGTGGAAGGGCTTGTTTCGCCCCGTCTCCGCAGGGGTGGGCAGCCTGTGGAAGGGCTTGTTTCGCCCCGCCACATAGTATTCTACCTGAATGGAATGTGGAGTCATCTGTTGACAAAAAAAAAACACTTAGCGCCATCTTTTGATTATAATATAAACTAAAATTATGATAAAAATTAAATTTTGTAAATTATGATAAAATTAATATTGTGATAAAAATATTCTGTAGTCTTAGTCAATCATATAGGATTAAAAGATGTGGCGTCGAAAAGTCTTAATGGCAGAACATTCCTACTGAATTTCATGAAAATCTGTTAATTAGTTCAAAATGTATTAATGGAGTCAGAAAGACATTGGCCCGATCTTATAAAACTTCATTCCTTCGAAAATAGGTTAAATATCAATATAATTTTAACAGATAGGATAAAAGAATAATGTATTCGACATCAAAGTCCTTATTTGGCTGGATTGGCCGCTTGGAAACACTTCGCCTTTCCACTCGGGAGGACTCGGGTCCCACTCCTCCGAAAATATTTATTATGGGGTCCGGGCCCGGCCTGTCGATCCTCACTCTCCACAATCCGGCTAACTCCTCCGCAAGGGTGGGCAACCTGTAGAAAGCTTGTTTCACCCCCCACATAATATTCTTCTTGAGTGGAGTGTGGCGTCATCTGCTGAATAAAAAAGTCCTTTTTGCAGATTAAACGAAAATGTCGTATATCACAGCAGAAAAAATAATTTATAATATATTTATGTCTCCTTTTTATTCGTAAAATAGGCTAAAAATGAAAATTAGGTTCGACACTTGTATATTGATTGCTTCGCATCGTCGTATGTGTAATTAAGAATGTTAGATGATTCGGGAAAAACGCGTCACGTGTTCCGGCATTAAATACCATAAAAACCATTAACATAACAAATTAACGCTGGAGATACACGACGCGTTTTTTGTAGATTTGGCAGCCGAGTCTTCGCGTCATTTCGTTTTCAATTGTACCATTGAAGCAGCTCAGCCGCTGCTCCATATGAGCTTATTTCTCTGCACGCACACTTTCGTCCCATTATTTAGAATGTGTTCAGATGGCACTATTTTTGAAGCTGTTTTTTAAGCAGCAATATACATTTGCGTACCTTCGTCCCATTATTTAGATTAAGTGTGTTTAGAGTGTTGTTTTTGGAGCTGTTTTGAAGCATGGTTAACAGAAATAATTTAGATCAAGTTAATTTTTTAACAAAAATTCTGGATCAAAAATTTTCGCGGTTAGATAGAATACGGCTATTGCATTTTTACGAAGTTTATGATGCCATATTGTTCCTTAACTGGGAGGGAAAATAGGTTAAAGTTGATAACGTCGACTGATACACAACATTGTATATATAATTGGGAACGTTTGTCGAGGCGGTAGCCGAGGCATTTCGAAGTATGTATGCCGAATGACTCGCAACATGAATTGCACGTGCATCGACTTGACTGCCGAATCGACAGAAAACCCGTCGTGTGTTTTCGCTCTTAGTCGCAATCAGTTGATTCTGTGATGTATAAAAGCATTTTTAGAGAAAAAATCATCTTCTACACTTTTCTATTTTTTTACATTTTTAAAAGACTTTAAATGACCTAGAATATATTTTACTTTATTCAGAATTTGTTGAACGATACGATCTATAGAGGGAAAAAAAATACAGATAGAGAGGCAAGAACAACACTAGGCTAAAACAATGTACATTCGTATGATGTTACGTGCTCCTACATCGTAAAAAGCACCGACGGAATCAATCCGAGAAAAGTTAGCGAAAATAAAAAACAAAAATCATAAAAATATATAGTTTGAGAGATGGTGATAATATTTACAAAATGGTAAACAATAAGTGCCTAAAGAGATCTGGCAATAAATGTTCATAAAGAATAAGAGGAGAGCGGCGCCTGTGTAGCGCATGCTCCGTTCAGTCTATTAGAATGACACCACCTCTACGCACAATTCACTCTAATAATAAATTAGTTTTTTATCCTGCTTCAAGTGCTTGTTGTGATTTCTTTTGTCAGTAGAAGCAGCGGAACTCAGTTGTTTATAGTCATTTTTTAAATATATTATTAGATTTTAATATATGTTGCATTAATTAAAATGCAATTTTCTTAGAACTATTAATGCATTAGAACCTACCATTCAAGAACTAAATTTGCTTTTTCAAATGTGTCCAGCTGATTTGCCTAATTCCCTAAGAAATGCTTTCATGTTCTTCAAGTAAAGGTTTACTGTTTTGTTAAGTGTTTTAGACAAATTTTAATTTCCTTCTCTTTCAGAAGGAGGTGTAAGACACAACAAGTTCATACTAGTCTTACTATACTTTATTTGCAAGAAAATGTTAGGTTACTAAACATTAATTATATTTAATACAGTCAAACCTTCTTTAAGCCGCCACCATCATGTATTAGATACAGTCAAACCTCTTTAAGCCGCCTCCATCGGTTCGAAATTCCTGGCGGTAAAGGAGGGTGGCGGTTTATGGAGGGTTTATGGTAACATGTAGTCTCGGCATTCCTGCTGAACCGCTCTTCCGATCTAGGAGGGTGGCGGTTTGTGGCGGCTTATGGTAACATGTGAGAAAACATGTATAGACTAGAATGACATTGTTTCATTTAAGTAAAGGTGATCAGAAATAAATTGCTCAGTAGCAGAAGTACTTTTATTTTTACTGTATTCACAAAATTAAAATCTTTTTGTGAACATCTAATGTCGTTTTTGACATTTTTCTGAATAAGAAACAGCAACTTTACTCACAACAGTTGATGTATAAAAAAACAGAGTAAGAAACAGCAACGATACTCACAACAGTTGATTTATAAAAAACCACTAAACTGTTCTTCTTCTTCTGCAAAGTCGAGGTTATGGCTCTCCAGTCCTAAAAATCTGTTTAAAAAGTTTTGGAAGCTCATTTTGAAAACAGGGATGTGAATAATCACAGGTGCGGTTTTGGAATAGCTCATTTTGAAAACAGAGATGTGAATAGTCACAGGTGCGTTGGAATAGCTCATTTTGAAAACAGGGATATGAATAGTCACAGGTGCGCGAGATTACAGTCTAATAAATGTTAACTGATAAATTACATAATTGCCATCTTGTATTTCTATTTGTGTTGGTTGACCTTGCCATTCAATTGTTTTGGCAGTTTAAACAACTGATTTTTCTACTAATGAAATGGTTTTGCCTCCAGAAATGAGTGGCGGTTGGCGATTAGTGAGGTGGCGGTTTATAGAGGGAATTTTATGTTTAAACTTAAAGGGGGAGATTTGTTATTGGCTTTCATCAGGCAAATAACGAGGGTGGTGGTTTATAGAGGGGCGGCTTAAAGAGGTTTAACTGTATATTTAAATTTTAATTTCCTTCTCTTTCAGAAGGAGGTGTAAGACACAACAAGTTCATACTAGTCTTACTATACTTTATTTGCAAGGAAATCCTCGCTTTCAACGATTGAACTGAGTAATTTTTAGTGTGTTATGCTACGTTATTTATTTTTTAAATTGCTACTTTTGCTTAGAACTATTGATGCATTAGAACCTACCATTCAAGAACTAAATTTGCTTTTTCAAATGTGGCCAGCTGATTTGCTTAATCCCCTAAGAAATGCTTTCATGCGGATTTCTTCATGCAAAGGTTCGCTGTTTTGTTAAATGTTTTAGACAAATTTAAATTTCTTTCTCTTTCAGAAGGAGGTGTAAGACACAACAAGTTCATACTAGTTTTACTATACTTTATTTGCAAGGATATGAGACAATTCAACATCGTTGAAAGCGAGGATTTCTTAAACTTAAGAAAGAAGTAGCCCCAAATTTTAAGGTTCCTTCAGCTTCGTTTTTAAAAAATAAATTAATCGAAAAATATGAAATGGCTGTTCAATTGTTTTTCCTTCAATATACAGTATAGACATGCTATGGCATTTTTAATAGTAGTAGCCATTTCAGTACCCTTCGAACAGCTACTCGTCGGCCGGATGGCCGCGTGGTAGAGCTTTGGCTTACCACCCTGGAGGATCCGGGTTCAAATCCGGGTCCCACACCTCCAGTTTTTCAGGAGGGGTCCGGGCCCGGCTCGTTGAACCCCATCCTTCAACCATCCGGTTGACCCCATCATGGGTGTTGGCCAGCCTGTGATGGGTTTTATAAGTGGCTGCCGCCAGATACAGAATATCCCATGAGGATATGGCGGCTTAATCTAACAAACCAAATCGAACAGCTACTCAAAGGCGCCGCCAGATACAGAATATCCCATGAGGATATGGCGGCTTAATCTAACTAACCAAACCAAATCGAACAGCTACTCAAAGGCAACACAACAAGTTCATACTAGTTTTACTATACTTTATTTGCAAGGATATGAGACAATTCAACATCGTTGAAAGCGAGGATTTCTTAATCTCTTCCAATTTACTACTGATAATCATTTTATAATGATTGTTATAATCTTTAAAACTATTAATTTATTAAATTAGAAACATAGTCGGACAACTTTCGTTACGCACTTTTTTATTTGACCAAATGAAAATCCACTGCATGACCTAGATTCAAGTTCAGTTCTCAAAACACACAAAATTACACATTTTTCAGAAGTCCTAGGCAAGTACTGTACTTTCAATCCGTTTTCAATCTTTCGATTTACCTTATCGGGAGAGTTGACCATGGTGAGATTTGAAGTGAACTTGTAACGTTTAGTTCTCAAAACACAAAATTACACATTTTTCAGAAGTCCTAGGCAAGTACTGTACTTCCAATCCGTTTTCACTCTTTCGATTGACATCGGAAGAGTTGACCATGGTGAGATTTGAAGTGAACTTGTAACATTAATTTATATAACTATGAAAGTCTTCATCATTATTAAAAACTAAATCAAGCCAAACACAATATTTCATTTGAAAAAATCTGATTTCGATAGAGGGTACTATAATATAAGTTTTCAATAGGTACAATTCCAATATATCGAACCGTATCTTTATCTATTAGTAGATCTTATTATGAATCTTTTATTTATTTATTTCTCTGTTGTTTTATAGTGCTTTCCAACAGATTACATACTAGCGAACTATTTCGGTGCTCACTACGAGTCGACCACATTTGTAGGTGGATCTTGTATTTTAATACAAGTTTCCAATCTCATCGATTACTAAGTATTGGGTTATTTCAAATCCTATCGTAGGTTACTCATCCTGCACAACAGATCTTTTATTGAAAGAGTTAGGTGTCGTATTAATTAGTTTAACCTTTGGAAAATGAAGAATGAAATGAAAAGAAGGGAAAGCATGAATAAAGAGGAAGAATCCTGCTAAAAAAGATATGACTATTAGAGGAAAAGAGAGAGTACTCTTTAATGGTCTTTTACGATATCTCTGAGAGTTGACCAGATAGTTTAGGTCACTGGTGCGCAAACTATTTTCCTTTCCGACACCACATTTTGTGTAAAATTTTGTCGCGACCTCTGGATAGACAGTAGACGGTTTTTTAATCGTCAATGTAGTTAAACTGAAATTCTTTCTGGGATTTGCGCTTATGTTTCTGCCTTATTAGAGGTCTGAATTAAACACATAATTTTATGAAACAATGCTTTTACGTATGCATATGGGTATAAATAATTTTTAATGAAAAATACTTTTAAAAAACATAACATCATAAGAATTCAATGTGAGGTTTGCGCTGTACCAATACAGACAATTGTTTCCGTAAAAAAATATATTATTTATAAAAATTGAACTATAATTTCATTTCACTATTTTACTAGTACCTGATACTTATTAAAGAAATATATTTTTTATTGTCAACTAAATTCTTTCAATTTGGTGACCCACAAAAATTTTCTCCCGGACCCACGGTTTGCGCACCACTGGTCTTGGTCCTTTGGGGTGGTGTTATGCTTCCACCTTGCAAGACGGACAATTTAGAATTCCACATCTCCAGATTTTTCAGGAGGGATTCAGAACTGTCTTATTCATTTCGTTCTCCACCTGACTGCTGATCTCATCAAGAATAAGGGAACCCTATAGTGTGCACTGAAATGCCCCCTCTTTTTTGGTCAAAAAATAACGCCACTTTCCATTCTATTACAACACTAAGTGACGGGCGAAACAAGCCCTTCCAAAGGCTGTCTACTTTTATTTTGGTTAATAGATGACGCCACTTTCCATTCAGGGAGAATACTAAGTGACGGGGCGAAACAAGCCCTTCCCCAGGCTGCCCACACCTGCAGAGGGGTCAGCTGGATTGTGGAGGACGGGGATCAACGGGCCGGGCCCGGACCCCATGATAAATATTTTCAAGGGGTGGGACCAGAGATTCGAACCCGGGTCCTCCAGAGTGGAAAGCCGAAGCGTTTCCACTCGGCCAATCCGGCCGACTGGGATTCGAACCCGGGTCCTCCAGAGTGGAAAGCCGAAGCGTTTCCATGCGGCCAATCCGGTCGACTGTTTTTTTATTAAGAGATGACGCCACTTTCCATTCAGGGAGAATACTAAGTGACGGGGCGAAACAAGCCCTTCCACAGGCTGCCCACCCCTGCGGAGGGGTCAGCCGGATTGTGGAGGACGGGGATCGACGGGCGGGGCCCGGGCCCCGAGTCTCGGGTCCCACCCCTTGAAAATATTTATCATGGGGTCCGGGCCAGGCCGGTCACGGGTCCCACCCCTTGAAAATATTTATCATGGGGTCCCGGCCCGTCGATCCTCGTCCTCCACAATCCGGCTGACCCCTCCGCAGGGGTGGGCAGTCTGTGAAATCTAAATCCATGTCCTCCACAATCCGGCTGACCCCTCCGCAGGGGTGGGCAGCCTGTGGAAGTGCTGACCTCTCCGCAGGGGTGGGCAGCCTGTGGAAGGGCTTGTTTCGCTCACCACATAGTATTCTACCAGAAAGACCCCTCCGCAGGGGTGGGCAGCCTGTGGAAGGGCTTGTTTCGCCCAGCCCCTCCGCAGGGATGGGCAGCCTGTGGAAGGGCTTGTTTCGCCCCGCCTCCGCAGGGGTGGGCAGCCTGTGGAAGGGCTTGTTTCGCCCCGTCTCCGCAGGGGTGGGCAGCCTGTGGAAGGGCTTGTTTCGTCCCGTCACATAGTATTCTACTAGAATGGGGCCCGGCCCGTCGATCCCCGTCCTCCACCATCTGGCTGACCCCTCCGCAGGGGTGGGCAGCCTGTGGAAGGACTTGTTTCGCCCCGCCACTTAGTACTCTTATTAAGTGGAAAGTGGCGTCATCTGTTGACAAAAAAAACAAGCCCTTCCACAGATTGCCCACCTCTGCGGAGGGATCAGCTGAATTGTGGAGGACGGGGATCGACGGGCTGGGCCATGAGGTCTGGAAAGTGGCGTCATCTGTTGACAAAAAAAGCCCTTCCACAGGCTGCCCACCCCTGCGTAGGGATCAGCTGAATTGTGGAGGACGGGGATCGACGGGCTGGGCCCGGACCCCATGATAAATATTTTCAAGGGATGGGACCCGAGATACGAACCCGGGTCCCCCAGAGTGGAAAGCCGAAGCGTTTCCACGCGGCCAATCCGATCGACTGTTAGGTTAGATTAAATCAGTTTGTTTAAGCTGCCATATCCTCATAGGATATTCTCTATCTGGTGACGGCCACTTGTAGAACCCATCACAGTTTGGCCAACATCCATGATGGGGTCAACCGGATGGTTGAAGGATGGGGTTAAACAGGCCAGGCCCGGACCCCTCCTGAAAAACTGGAGGTGTGGGCCCCGAATTTGAACCCAGATCCTGAAGAGTGGTAAGCCACAGCTTTACCACACGACCATCCGGCCGACTATTTTTATTGGCAGCGACGTTTTTTAGAATCTACTAAAACAGGCCAAAACCATGGTGAGTTGAACCGAAAAATTGAAGCCTAAGGTTCTATGCTGGGATCAGACCTCTTCTGAAAATTTGAAGGTAGGAACCTAGTATTTTCCATTAGGTTAGATTGCCGCATGATAAAAGCTGCGGATTGCCACCCTGGAGAATCCGGGTTCAAATCTCGAATTCAAATCCAGTTTTTCAGGAGGAGTTTGGGTCCGAGCTATTGAGCTGTATTCTTCAACCATCCGGTTGACCCCATCATGGGTGTTGGCCAGCCTGTGATGGGTACCATAAGTGGCTGCCGCCAGATACAGTATATTCCTCGTGAGATATGGTGGCTTTACATTACTACTAAGCCTTTTAGAATCTACTAAAACAGGCCAAAACCATGGTGAGTTGAACCGAAAAATTGAAGCCTAAGGTTCTATGCTGGGATCAGACCTCTTCTGAAAATTTGAAGGTAGGAACCTAGTATTTTCCATTAGGTTAGATTGCCGCATGATAAAAGCTGCGGATTGGCACCCTGGAGAATCCGGGTTCAAATCTCGAATTCAAATCCAGTTTTTCAGGAGGAGTTTGGGTCCGAGCTATTGAGCTGTATCTTCAACCATCCGGTTGACCCCATTACGGGTGTTGGCCAGCCTGTGATTTCAACCATCCGGTTGACCCCATCATGGGTGCTGGCCAGCCTGTGATGGGCACCATCCGGTTGACCCCATCATGGGTGTTGGTCAGCCTGTGATGGGTTCTATCCATCCGGTTGACCCCATCATGGGTGTTGGCCAGCCTGTGATGGGTTCCATAAGTGGCTTCCGCCAGATACAGTATATTCCCCGTGAGATATGGTGGCTTTACATTACTACTAATCCGCCATATCGCACATAAGGTATTCTGTATCTGACGGCAGCTATTAATATAACTCACTTAAGTTGGCTAACATCCATCATGGGGGGTCAACCAGAGATTTGAAGGATTGGATTTAACGGGCCGTGTCCGGATCCCTCCTGAAAAACTGGAGATGTGGAATCTAGATTTGAACCCGAATCCTCCAAGGTTGTAAGTAACTACTTTACTACACCCCCATCCGCCTGACAGTATCCTCCATTTTCTTTTGCATATTTTATGCCCCCTTTCCAATCAGGGAATTAACTAAGGGGGCGGGGCCAGTTCCAACCACGGGCTGCACCCACACCCGTGTAAGGGGGCGGGGCCAGTTCCAACCACGAGTTGCACCCACACCCGTGGAAGCGGAGGCGGGGCCAGTTCCAACCACGGGCTGCACCCACACCCGTGGAGGAAGGCCGGATGGTAAAGGACGTGGATCACCGGGCCGGGCCAGTACCCCGAAAAAATCCGGAACCAGACCCCGGAGGCGAACCCGGGTCCTCCTGCGCGTCAGTATCCTCCATTAGACCAGCCAAAGCTATACTGTACGGATGTTTCGATGGGACTCAGAATTCGTTTTCAGATCTTTTAAGTAAAAGTTAAATATTGTATTTTCATGGAATTATCTGACCTGCATGAAGGAAATGACCCAGACAGCCAATTTGCAGCCTCAGACGAGATGACCAAACTGGCGATAAGATTGAAAATGAGGATCAATTGACATTCCTAATATGCTAAAATATGAAGAATAAAAGCCTACATCTAATTTTGGTTCTTCGGGTTAGCAGCTATCGTTCTTTATCATTGAAGAGAAAGTTAATCTTGCTTGTCCATAATCGGAAATATTTTGGACCGAGCATGTTTCGGATTTCGAATTTTTTTCGAAATCCGAAACATTAATTAATTAATTTTTAAGTCTCCTTATCGTGAAAGCGAAGTTACTGATTTCGGAATATTTCGGATTGAGATAAGTGTTCAACCCGTACTATAAAAAATACAGAACTTAATAAGTTAAATATTACCAAGCGAATTAATAGTTTTCTCTATTAATATAATATTTTTGTACTTTTATTTTAAAATTAATAAATACTTTAATAATTTATGAACAAGAGGAATGCTTATTTTAAAACATTTATCTGCTATTTAATTGTATAAATGTATATTTATTAGAAGAGATTTTATAATAGAATTAAAGAATTTTTTTATTTCGATTTATTAGATACAGTTATTACATATATACTGTATTATAATATTAATATTGTAAGATTACACACAACCATATTAGAAACACAATTTTAATAAATATAAAAATTTTGGTTGTTCTAATATAAGCAGATTAATTATTTAACAAATTTCTTTACTACAGAAAATGCAATAAATAAATACAATTATATGTTCTAGAAAATCGAATATTGCAATGAATGACAATCCCAGCCACATTCCACTGTAACCACCAATGTATCCAGCTAATTCCTCATACTGAAAAATTTAAATATTTATTATTAAAACTGATAATTAATCCAATATATGTATATTTTTTAATATTTGTATAAAGTCATTTTATATAACTTATTGTATAATTTAATATAATAAAAACTCAAATAAGAAGTGGCTAAGATTATAGATGATGATAAAAGTTTAATTATATTAAATTGTTTCTGCATAGAAAATTATTCTGGTTGCAAAGTTTAGAATATTTTAAACTAGTTAGCTCCTGGTCACTATGTGCCCAAATACACTAAAAATGAAATTTGTTTCTTATCTGTCAAATTTGAGATTTTTCATTTATTTAGCATAACCTTGTATATATAATGCTTTTGCTTGTTTTTTTTCCTCCACACCAAACTTTGAAATTTTCTTCACATAAAATTGGCAACAAACAAACTATCGAACTTTGAAATTTTCTTTATATGAAATTGGCAACTAACAAACTATCTAGTTTACCTTTCAGTTATTTAGATAATAATTATAAATTTTATCTTAAAATAAAAAAATTATAATTTCTGAAATGAATAAAATGTTATTTAAATTCTGAAATAAATTAATTATTATTTATATAAATGCAACAACCGAACGCCGAATGCAAACTGAACAGCCAACATTTTTCGATCGAAAAAGACAGAAATTGAATTCAAATAACAAAAAGATTTTGATATAACAATTACTAGACTAATATCAAAAATGCCTATAGTGTAATAATTATAGTGAAATATTAATATGTAATATTAAAATTTCGCATCAATCGATATCATATTGAAGTAACAGTGTGTTCTTTCAAAATATACCCAATAATGGCTGATGTCACAATTATATAATAGTTGTTATTACTCTGATGTAATAATAAATGATGTATCAGAGTAATGCAATGATGTAACAATAAATCATATCATTTTGTGATATGTTTAATTTTCAATGTGTTTTTCGTAATAATTTCGCAATAACTGGTGACACGAAAATTTCTCATAAGTACAATTTATACAATCAGGATTGGAAATATTCGTTCTTTCTCTAAAATTATGTCAGAAAACACAGGTATTTTTGGCATATAATTTACTAGTATACGTAGTTTTTCAAATTATGAATAATATATACATAACTGATTACGTTATATACTATGCTATCATAATGGAAAAGTTTCACTCGACCATTGTCTATGACAACGTTTTTCATAACGTAGGGCATGGCTCGTTTAGAATTGCGAAACTCACTCAGAGAAACAGTTAAAGGAAATTATTGGATGTTTTTGAAAACGATTCGGCTTAAGTACGAATAGTCATAACTTACCCATATTTATATAAATAAAAGTAAACATCTGTTCCCTCTGCATTCCTATATCATTTAACCTATCTATTCCAAATTTTGCAAAGTGATTTCCTATGATTTTACGATAATATATGGCTCGTTGCATATAGCAAACTGAATCAAAAATCATTTCAGAAGTTCAGATATTTTGGGATTGTAATGAAAATATATTTTTAGTTTTTCAGATTTTTGTATGAATTTTGATTAACTGGGAAGATTTAATATTTGAATGTTATTAAGATTATGATAGTAATTTCGGGTTGGGTCATTTGTCTCCTATGATAACGCTATCCGATATGTCGGCTCAGCTTAAGATAATAACTTTAGATTGATCACAGATAACTTCATTGTGCTGTAATAATTAGTGATGTTATTAAATTACCCTCGATGTCTGAAGCCAGTACGCCATAGCAATGAGAGACGTCACAAATATATGCTATAATAGCATTTGATATCAGAATAACTTCATTTATACATTAATATGTTATCATTGTGACAGAACATTTAGTGATATAACAAGTCTCAGTTTCCTTGATAAATATGCTAAAACTAATCTATATAAAAAAGATATAAAATGCAATGTTTGTCTATCCTTGTCTTCCGCATAGGTTATCACATTGGTTAACTTTTCGGGACCAAACTTTGCAAAGCCACTTCTCATGATCCGCAGGTGACATAGGCTAACTAGGTGTCAATATACTCCATGAAACGGGGGATATATTGACTCTGGTTAATACACCCAACTCGAAGTCACAACCAAAATAAGTATTTAAATCCTTCAGACTTTTTGTTCGAATTTGGGAAAACATCATAGGCACACTAATGTGACGCCATGGTATAAAGATAGATTACGTCACAAATAACAATATATGACGTTGTTATGATGCAAAAATATATGATGTCATAAAAATTACTGACATATGACTCACTATGATATCATTGCCACGCCGAAAAATTTCCTTGAGTAACACCAGGGTTGGCGTTTTATTTTGTAATAAAACATATAATAAATCAATTTTTTCGTTTTTTTCCATTTTAATAAATATATAATGTTGTCACAAAACAGTACTGATATACCATTTAATTATTGATATGATGCTATGTCGCCGCAAAGATGATATAATCGTGAAATATGCTTACTAAATCAATATTAAAATTGGACACAAAGAGATAATGAATTTTAAGTGCTTTAATAAATATAGATAGATCATATAATAAAAGTAATACTATTCTCCATGGTTCATTGTGAATCAATTATTCATAAAGTTTATAATTTAATTTAAAGTAATTTAAAATTATTTATTACTAGTTGTTGGACATTGTGATGACGTAACAATTGAACTTTAGAATTTTATTATGTGCCAGAAATTCCCGAGATATACCGGGCACATTGGCCAATATTTAATAAAATATACAAATTGCTTTGAAAATATTTCTAAAATTCTGTATAGTTTTTTGTTAAATTTTCAAATAATTTGGAATATTAGTGAAATTTGTTAGAATAATATTGTTCGTTTAATTTAATTTAAATTCGTTTCCGTTAAAGTAAAATTAAATAAAGCTTACTCTGTACGAAGGTTGATAATTATATTCGATCATTGCATTGTCTTGAAATATCATCGATATGACAGTTTTTCCACTTCTGAAATCAATTAAATAATATGTTTTAGAAAATATTTTTTATTAATAATATTTGCTGAGATTACTTTGCATTTTTAAACACTGTAAAATTAATAATAAGTAAATAACAATAATATATTTTGACAAAATTTTAATTAGAAAAAGTTCAAGAAATCAGATTAAGACTCATGTTAAAACATTAAATATATTGTAGAGTCTCTCTAATCCGACAAATATGGTTCCGGGGCTTGATGGATTATTGGATATTCAATGAAAAAAATGGAATTACACAAACGAACACGCTCAGTTTAATAAGATTTTACTGTCACTGCTCTTGCTGTTCAAATCTTCGACAAACTCCTCAATTTTATTCCGGTTTTTTTAATGTCATAAATGGTCATGGCTGGTTCAATACCATAAACGAAGCCAAATCACTAAACTTTTCTCCGAAGTCAAGTTTCTTAATTATTTTTGCTTTTTCGTCTATAGTCAATGTCTTGTGTTTTCGTTTTTCACTTTTTCCGATCTGTGACATTATGTAAAGATAAATAACAAACAATGATAAGTAAAAATACTATTTTACAGTAATCAGTGTGATGAACAAAAAATTAGTCCGACTATAAGCCTGACTGACGAACGAATAGCGACTGACAATTTGTTTACATGAGTTTCGCTTTCTCGCACATTGACAAGTTGAGACATGAAAAATTTCATGTCAGCGGCGCGACTATTCGCAGAGTGTCGGATTGTCGAAATGTCAAACTACAGAGACTCAAATGTACAGTCGATTCAGCTTAATTGGGCACCGGTTAATTAAGGCAACCGCTTTTTTGGGCCAAATCTCAAAGAATGGAATCCAAACTTATAAACTAATACATAATTTAAACGCTTAATTGAGACAGTAACAGAAAAGGATAATTAGCAATTTTTGACATATTTTAGGGATTTTTCGAAAGTATGTCAATATTATGTACACTATTATTTGGCAACATTAACGTGATGCGAATCAGTTATCTATCGTCGTGCGTCTGGCAAGTGTGCATCTGCTTAAGAATCTACCTTTACTATATACCAGTGCTGTCCAATTATAATGAACCCGAGGACCATAGCCGTGTTTACTAGAGATATGGAGGGCCGCAGTTACAAAAAAGAAGGAGGGGCTTTGGTACTTAATGCGCTACTATCCTCAACAAACGAAACACATAAATATAACGTTTTTTGGAAACCAATTTTATTTCCAGATTAATATACCTTATTACAAAATTATATTTACCAGATTGCATCCAATAAACATGTTAACAAAAAGTAAGTTATAAAATATAAACAGTTGCATACTTTTGTATATTTTTATATACCTTTTTAATGTTATAAATGAGGGCGGGAAGTAGCATTTATAAGGGTTGGATATTTACATACAATCCTGTTGAAGCTATTGCAGAATATGTAAAAGAGAAGAATCTCCAAGGCAGGTTCAGAATGGATTCTTAACTATCTTCATGTTAGAAAATCACTTTCACACAAATAAGTACTACCAAACGTTGATATTACTTTCTGATTAAAATCACAAAAGTTAGGAAAACGTTCGTTAAAAATGTAGCTTACTCCAGTGATTTGTTATGAAAAAGTCATTTTTTCCCACCGCTATTAATATACTCGATTTTCATTTTCTATTTTACGTTTTTTTCTCATTCATTTTACAAATGCAATCAACTCATGGTAAAAATTAAATTAAAGCGTAAAATAAAATTAAATTAAAACATAAAATAAAATTAAAACAATCTCTCAACAACGGTCACACAATCAACGAAATGATGAATGCTAGAAACCAAAAAATAACTAAAATACAGTCACAATTCAAAACTTTAAGCTGAAATAGCTAAAACTAAAATTGCGTGATTGAAAGTCTTATAAAAATATGATGTCATTGATAGCTTCTTGACGATCGTTACGTTATGAAACGTAAAATTATTAGTAATTTTACTAATAATTAAAAAAGTCATCGATAGATTGTTGATCATTAAATAATTACTAATAATTAAGAACGTTAATTGAGTTAATATAATTCAATTTTAGGATTCTTTTTATTAATCTTTGTTAATATAATTCAATTTTAGGATTCTTTTTATTAATCTCTTAAAAAATTAATAAATAAAAGTGAAAAAAAAACATTAAAAAGTATTATATCATATCACAAATCGTGAAAGTCTCGCGGGCCGCCTTTTGGATAGCCCTGTACCTAGCAATATACTGTACCTAGCAATATTCATTTACACTGTCGATTTTATTTCAAATTTTTAAATCTTGGCCAAGATGTCAAGAAAGGATTTTACACTTTCGAATAAAATTGCTTTGCTTTTTAAATCTTTGCCAAGATGCCAAGAAAGGATTTTACACTTTCAAGAAAAACTAATCTTTGCCAAGATGCCAAGAAATGATTTTACACTTTCAAATAAAATTTCATTGCTGATATCTAGCGATATTCATTTACAGTGTTGATTTTATTTAAAATTTTTAAATATTTGCCGAGAATGCAAGAAAAGGAGTTACACTTTCAAGTAAAATTGTTTTGCTGGATAAAATTAAAAGCCAGCCATTTAATATATAAAATTGCTTGCTGGATAAAATTAAAAACCAGCCATTTAATACAAGCCATTGTAGACTTGCTTTGCTGGATAAAATTAAAAGCCAACCATTTAATACAAGCCATCAGCTTTGCTGGATAAAATTAAAAGCCAGCCATTTAATACAAGCCATCGAGACTTGCTGATATAACTGGAGTACCAAACTCTACCATAGCGCGTCTCCTACAACAAGAAAATCAACTGCGTGATTAGTGGGCATTAAAGAAAGAAATTCCGAGAACATCCAAAAGAAAGCGTGATGGAAAGGATTCGGAACTCGAAGAAGAATGATTAGGTCAATGGTTTGGGCCAAAATGGATTAGTCCCAACGTGTCCCAATTAAGCGGAATCGACTGTATACAGTATATTGTTTTTGAAAATTAAATTGAAAAAGTTTGGTAAAGATCATTAAATAAAATACAGTATTGTAATATCTGTAATTGGTTTAATAATACAATTAAATTTAACTAAATTCTCAGTTTAACATAAAATAATAATTAAATATGCTAATATTTCATGTCTATCATATTTATTTTAAGAATTACTTATAGTTATTTTTTACAATAATTTGCAAAATGCTAAATTCATTGACAAAAATTTATTTATACAAGGTGTTTTTGAAAGGTTTGGCCAAATTTAAATCACAGATGTTATTCGTCAAAACAAAGCAAAAAGGCCATATAAACATTGATCTAGAAATGTTTACTTTTCCAGAATACACAGTATATAAAACTTTATAATGTAATAGACTTATTGTTATCTTCATGATAGCTGTAATAAATTATCGTGTGCAATCAACGGTAACAAAGTGTACATTAATCTCAATACTGTGAAAACTATGGGGATTATTGAATGGCTGGAAATAATTCATGATTCTGCTCTCTTTTGTGAATGTTCGTATGCTTGTTCGTATATGATCTATGCTTTTATACACTTTGTTATCTCGAAAAGGAAATATTTCCGGACTTATGTTTATATAAACATATGAACTTTTTGCTTTGTGTTGATGAATAGTAGGCCCTATTTGTAATTTAAATTTGATCAGGTCTTTTAGGAACATCTTGTATATCAGTGCATCAATTTTTCACGTGTTCTCTTAATATTAAAGAAATGTAACAGCAAAAGTTCAAATTCTTTCTCACGAAGACAAACATTAGCATTAAAATAGGTATCTAATTATTATTTTTTTACCTACTTATTTATTTACCTACATATTTTATTTTAGAATTTATTATTAGTGTTTTTAATTGGGCCAAAATGGATTAGTCCCAATTAAGCAGAATTGATTGTATATACAGTATATGCACACAAATACAAGAGAAATATTGAAATGTCTCATCTAATTATATTAACAAGAATTTATAGCAAAAATATGAAAGCTTTTAATTAAAATTTTAGGAGATATAATGAAATGTGGAATTTTACTTGATTTTACATTTGTGCTAGAATTTTGTTTCTTAAACATTTAATACAGGAAGCAAAGAATAACTTTTCTCAATATTACATTGGTTGTAGAATTATTTAATTCTTTTTTATTACTTTAAAGATATTTTTAAAATGCAGCATCATTTGTCATTTCTGGAAACATTCTTATAGTGACTCAGCCAATTGAAGAACCATTATATGCTAGTGTAACCACTATTGATGATTGCTGTTGTGAGTATAAATTATTGCAAGTTGGACCATCTTAAGCCAAACTGCTGTACTAGAGAAATAAAATAATTGACGTAGGCAGTAAAGTCATTTTAAAGATAAAATCTGCCCCAGATACTCAGATGAATTGAATATCAATATATAAAATTAAAAGCCAGCCATTTAATACAAGCCATCATAGACTCGCTGATATAACTGGTATACTAAAATCTACCATAGCGCATTTCCTACAACAAGAAAACCAACTGTATGAGGGTGCATTACAGAAAAAATTCCAGGAATAACCAAAAGAAAGTGTGATGGAAAGGATTCAGAAGCATTAAATCTATGGTTTTCTATAATTAGCAGGCAAGGCAGGAATATCAGTAACTCAGTGTTGAAGGCGAAGTCAGAGTAGATCACTAAAAAGCTAATAATTAGGTACCTATTTTAATAAAGTATTGAAATATATACTTAATTATTATTTATTTACCTACATATTACATATTTTATTTTAGAATTTGTTATTAGTTTGTTTAATTAAGGCAGCCGCTTAATTGGGCCAAAATGGATTAATCCCACTGTGTCCCAATTAAGCAGAATTGACTGTAATTACATATATAATGCCATAAAGTATATTATAATTTTAATCTTCATAAATATTTATAAATTATTCTACATATACTTATGGAAATTTAATTAAAAATTAATAAAAGTAATTATAACTATTGAATAAATTACAAAACCTTACCAAGTAATAATCTTGTTTTTTCTTTGAACAATAATGAATGCACCACAATTAATGATTCAATTTCTAATTAATATATTACTTTAAACAGTATTAAATTATTATTTTGTTATATTGCCAATAAACAATGTTAAAGTAAATGACCTTATTTTCAAAAGAACTTTGAATAAATTGAAAAAACAAACTTAATTCATACAATCTTCTATATATTTATGTATAAATTATTTAAGTTAAAAAATGATCACATAATTTTTCTATAAATTCATAAAATAAAATTTATTTATCCACTTCAAATTTTTCAGGTAAATTGCCAATTGTAAATGATAAAGGAGAATTAGTTTCCATAATAGCTCGTACAGATATGAAAAAAAGCTGGGATTATCCTTTAGCCTCAAAAGATGGAAATGGGCAACTTTTAGTTGGAGCAGCAATTGGAACAAAAAGTGAAGATAAAACAAGACTAGATTTGTTAGTGCAAGCAGGAGTTGATGTTGTTGTTTTGGTAAATTACATAAATTGATAATTAATTAAAATAAATTAATACTTAATAAATTTTAAAAGTAAAATGTATGCTTGATAGGATTCATCTCAAGGAAATTCAATCTATCAAATTGAAATGTTAAAATATATAAAAGCAAGATATCCAAGTTTGGATGTAGTGGCTGGTAATGGTAAGTTTACTATAAATATTATAAATAACTTTATTTCAAACTTTTAATCTTAGTGTTTGTGTTTTTTGTTTGTTTGTGTGCATGTACATAGATATTTTAATATATTATTATGAAAATGACAATTTTTGAAGTCCTATATCTTTAACATATTTTTATACCATGTATATGTGCAATAATAGTCAAATATATTAACAAATTTATATTAATTTATATATAAACGTTTTATAATTTTATAATTCTTCTGAATGATATAGACTGAAAATCCTTCAATTTTTTCATGCAGATGATAACTATAGTCATTACTAATTGATTATCTCGGATATAAATAATATCCACTATATATAATAATAATCATTATCATTTATGAATGATATATAACAAAATTTTATCATTATCATAAATGCTGAATAAAAAAATTTTTAAATCATTAAATATACTTACTAATTATGCAAACCAACTCAGCCAAATTTCCTGGCGGACAAAATCCTATATTAATTTTTCTCTGATTATTTTTGAATTAAGCTATGATGCCACCATCTGTTGAGTTAATAATTAATTAATTAAATTTAAAATTTAGAACCTTAGTTCTAAATTCTAAATTTAATTAATTAATTATTAACTTTAATTCAAAAATGATCGTAGAAAAATTTAATATAGACTTTATCTGCCAGGGGAAGTTTGGCTGAGTTGGTTTATTGTAATTTGAAATGGTTAATCCCTTGATTAGTGTTGATTAGAGTAAATATACTGACTTTGAATATATAATAAATTAAATGACAAGAAACTTCATTTATTGAGTTTCTCAATAAATAATTTCAAATAAACTGAGATATAAAATTTCCAAACATTTTTTTATATATCATCTTAAATATATTCAGTAAGATTAAAAATACAAGATAAATATGAGAGCAAATGTGATGTTTTAATTTTTCAAATGGAAAATATTTCCTTTGAAAGTTGTTTCTGAATTTGACTATATAATAACTACACCTAATGCTGTTTTTACACGATAGATACGTTCCCAAAGAATACGTGTAGAAAAATATATTGCATCTATGGAAAAATAGCATATTATTTCCAGTTCTAAGAAATCAGCAAAAATAATACAATAAACCATGAGTTTTCATGTTAGGATCTTAAACATTTTATTTCATAAAAATTGCACATGTATCGTACAAAGTAAATTATCATTTGAAAAGGAAAAAAATTCGAATTTTAATATCCAAAGAGATCGCTTTTTTTTTCGCTTTTGTTATAGGTGAATTATGTGATATTATGTAATTGCTACCGAAAAATATTTAAGTTATAATCAACCCCTTGCCCTACAATTTAAGTAACTGGTATAAGTAACTTTACTTTGCAAGATCTCTCAGAAAGTATATCTGCAGATCCAAATGCTGTGAAGGAATTGAGTGTACTAAGTCACTTTTAGCCCGATCAGCCGTAAAACGTCTCTGATAAGTTTTGGTTACATTTGGCCCAGCTGACTTACAATGTCTCTGAGACGATATTGTAGGCTAAGGGGTTAATAAAACAAAGGTTTTAAAACTATAACTTACCATTTATTGACTTTTACACAAAATTAATTCCTCATCTCCAATGTCGTAGTTATAAAAATAAAAGTAAAGCAAAATTTTCTTCTTAGAATTTGGGTTGATCACGTTAAATCAAAATAAGTCGTGTAAAAATAGAATTAAATTTTTTCTAATTTGTGTTTAAATCAAAATCGTGTAAAAGAAGTTCGTGTAAAAACAGAATTTGGTGTATTTTATAAATATGGGTCATTTAAAAGAATGAAACCAATTAAATTTATTAGCAAATTTCATTGCAATGCAATTCCTATGAAAGGAAAGATTCAGTTTCAAGAAAGAGACTTGCGACTACTTTAATTTTCTGATAAATACTACAATTAGAGAAAGTATGTAAAAATGTAGTATGTCGTAGTTATAAAAATAAAAGTAAAGCAAAATTTTCTTCTTAGAATTTGGGTTGATCACGTTAAATCAAAATAAGTCGTGTAAAAATAGAATTAAATTTTTTCTAATTTGTGTTTAAATCAAAATCGTGTAAAAGAAGTTCGTGTAAAAACAGAATTTGGTGTATTTTATAAATATGGGTCATTTAAAAGAATGAAACCAATTAAATTTATTAGCAAATTTCATTGCAATGCAATTCCTATGAAAGGAAAGATTCAGTTTCAAGAAAGAGACTTGCGACTACTTTAATTTTCTGATAAATACAGTCAAACCTGTTTTTATGCGGTCCTTTTCTGTGCGGTTTTTTTTTGTGCGATTGTTTATGTGCAATTTTTTTTTGTGCGGAAGATTAAAAAAATTCCATCAAATGCATATTATGAATAAAAATTAATTTAAAAATGAAATTTAAAAAGAAAACAACAGAAAGTTGTCAAAATAACATGCAAATTAAAAAGAATCCAACACATGGCCCACTCGATATTACTGTTCTTGTACACACTGCGCCAACTAATAACAGTAGTTGATAACCGTCCTATGATGAACGTACTAAAAAAAATATATATTTCTTGAATGAAAAATGTTCCCGTGTGTAAATTCAATTTTTCCTTGTTTGGATAACCAATTTCTAGCTACATCGCGAGGTTTTTGAGGTTTTGAATTACATATTTTCTATGTGGGACTTTTTTTATGCGGTCCCTATTTACCGCATAAAAAAATTTATTTTTATGTGTGTTGCAAACAATATATTTTATAGCTGCTTACGAAGTTTCAGGATATTTTTTTTTATGCGATTTCTTTTATGCGGTCCCTATCCCCCGCACAAAAACAGGTTTGACTGTACTACAATTAGAGAAAGTATGTAAAAATGTAGCAGCACCATCTGTTTGAGAAGTTGAGCTTTCTGCTTAACTGATAGTTGGAGCAGGAGTTGCTACACTCTACGAGTATTATGCACTATACACACACAAGTAGTCTTTGATTTATTACAGGAGTTTGATTTTGAATCCTGCCATCGTAAGGCAGAATAGTTGTAAGTTGAAAATGCCCAAAATTTATTGATTTCTCACTACTAAGTTGGACATTATACATTATTTTAATAAACTTAAAGAACAGAAAACTATAAGAATTAGACACAGGAAATACAAAATATGTCCTTTACTATCATTGTGTCAGTGACATGAGTCCATTGAATTGAATTGACCAATCTGCATCAAATACTGGTGTAGAATGTTAGACGTTCATTTGAGAGAGGAGGGCCATAGAAAGCTAAAAACGTTACCGGAAGTTATTATTATTATTATTAGTAGTATTAGTATTAGTAGTATTAGTAGTATTAGTATTAGTATTAGTAGTATTAGTATTAGTAGTATTAGTATTAGTAGTATTAGTATTAGTAGTATTAGTAGTAGTAGTAGTAGTAGTAGTATTATATCTAATAATAAAATAGTGTATATTTTCTGCTTTAAGTGCTCGTGATTCCTTGTATTCCTAGAAGCAGCAGAACTTGGTAGTTTATTGTTAATAAATTTCATCACAATTGTAAATATGATCAGTCATAAGTCAAAGACTACTTGTATATAATTAAATTTCAATTAAAATTTATATAACTTCTAATAATCAATAATTATGTGAGGTTTATGTTCTTAATATTATGATTAATCAAAAAAGGCACACAAAAACATAGCTCTAAACAGGATCCTGTTTAGAGCTTTGTTTTTTGTGTCCTTTTTTGTGAGTGTAACAGGATGGCTTCAAAGTTCTTACGATTAATCAGTTTCTTTATTTCTGTTCAGGATGTTCCTAAAGTCCACCGACAAACTTTCAAGAGCAGGTTCTACTTATGAAAATAAATAAAAAATGTCTTATGAACATAGTGTCGGAAATCATATTTTTCGAGATAAACCGGTTTTTCACCCGAAAGGCATAGAGTATATTAATCCGCACATAATATGTATCGACGTCCTTTATAACATTTGAAAATAACCTCCAACAACAATTCAATTAACTTTTTATTAACTACAAACAAAATGGCCTTATTTTACATATTTTAGTAAAACTGAACAATAACAACAAAGCTGCAGGAGGGCATCACAGTAAATGTTTGAAATGCCCTCCTTCAGACTCGATACAGGCTTGTAAATGAGAGTCTACTCTCATTTACAAGCCTGTATGAAAATGAGAGTCTACTCTTTGACAAATCCTGGGCATGTTCTTGATGTCTGTAAACCCATTCGTAATTTTTTCTCGGAGTTCATTAAGCATAGACACTTCGGAATGATACACTAGGCCTTTGAAATGTCCCGCAAAGATAAAAGTCCAATGGATTTAAATCTGGGGATATCGCAGCCCATGCGACAGGACCATCTCTTCCAATCCATTGATTATGGAACTGTCAATTTCGTCCTCGGATCTTATGTACGGGCCAGCTGGCCTCACACTATCCCATGACGATAGATTGTAAATCGGGCAAAATTTACATTCTAGGTAAAATATCATGTCTCTAAGATAACTTTTTAGAATAAATTATCTTTTAAAAATACATTAATTGTCTTGACAAGTATTTTAATAATACAATTTCAGTTACTTATGATTATTCAATACAGCAGAGTATTACTAAAATAGTTCTGTTTTAGAATAGCTAATAATCCATTAAATATGCATTTCCGACATGTGTTTCATAGGACATTTTTTTTTATTTTCATGAGTAGAACCTGCCCTGGAATTTTGTCGGTGGACTTTAGGAATACCTTGTAAATACAAATAAAGAAAATCATTGATGATAGATAATTGCCATTTATTATCTAGCATTAAATAAATTTAAAATAAGTTTTAAATTTTATTTACAATTGACAGTTGTTACTACTTCACAAGCTAAAAACTTGATTGAAACTGGAGCAGATGCATTAAGAGTTGGAATGGGATGTGGTTCAATTTGTATAACTCAAGAAGGTATATTAATTGTATTTTATGAGAATAGAAAATATTTTTATTAATAAAGATTTTTATAGTGATGGCAGTTGGTCGTCCACAAGCTACTGCAGTATATAAGGTTTCAGAGTTTAGCAAGAAATATAATGTACCTGTAATTGCTGATGGTGGTATTCGATTTGTTGGCCATATTATTAAAGCTTTAGCACTAGGTGCTTCAACAGGTAAGTAAAATAAGAAAACTGGGAATTTTTTATTTTAATATATATCATGTTATTTATCATATAATTATGATATGATTATTATATAATTATAATATAGTAAAGATGTTCAAGTTACATTCTGTTTACAAACTTTTGTACATATATTATTTTAATTTTAAATTTTAGAAAATTTCAAAAAATTTTCAAGAATTTTAATCATTATTATAATAAATGCTTTAGAAATTAAGTAATGTAACAATTATTTACATATTATAGCATTATTTCAAGATATCAAAGCTTAAAAACAAAATCTTTGCATTATAATCTGAATTTTTTATTCAAGTTTCTAAAATAAATTTCCTGTTGGAATTATAGAATATATTACACAATACATGATTGATTTCCTCTGGGTTTAGTGTAAGAATAGTTTTCAGTACAAACAAAATTAATAATCACTTTGTTTGCAATTCAAAAAACACCTATTTTTATCGAAAATTTGTGTATTAAAAATAGAAAAGGAATCCATTTTAATTCATTAACAAAATATTGATTTATAAAGAATTAAAAATTATTATTCTTAATTAGAATAATTTGATAAATTAAAATTGCTTTCAAAATATTTCATAATGTTTGAAATAAAAAAAAATGCTTTTCTTTTCTTACCAAAGAATGCTAATTTGTTTTTAAGGTGACAAAATTATCTGTAATCATGATATTCAAAATCATTATAATTAATTTTTATTATTATATTTTTATAAATCATTATTATTTTATCTCAAAATCAATATAATATCAATAATGTTAATTTATTGACTTATAAATCAAAATTTGTTGTAGGATAATTAAATAAAAATATATTTTACAGTTATGATGGGCTCTCTCTTAGCTGGAACTTCAGAAGCACCAGGAGAATATTTCTTTTCTGATGGAGTAAGATTAAAAAAATATAGAGGAATGGGTTCGTTGGATGCTATAGAATCTAATCAAGGTCAAGGTAGCCGAAATAGATATTTTCAAAGGTTAGTAGTGGAAAATAATTTGATTTATTGTAATAAATAAAAGAAGCACAACTTACACTACAGAATCAAGAAAATAACATTCTTTTTAATTAAAACCTAGAAATTTTTCTTGAAGTTTTTTATTAACTTCAATAATAAAAAACAATAAAACAAATCTTAAAAAAAAAAAAATTATAAATTATGTTAAAACTTAAATTTAAAGCACTTTCATAGGAAACAACAACAAATTTTATATTAATTATTTCCATAAAGAAAATAATGATTCATAATAATTGGAAACATCGTCATTTGTTTTAATATTGTTATAAACATTTTTATGAATATATCTTTTATATAAATCTGTTATACTTAGTTCAATCTATTGCATATAAATGGTTAATTTCAAAAACACTTAATTGTTAGTTAAAACTATTATATTTCTTTGAGAATTAATATGTCATTTATATTCAATGCATTTTTTAATTTTTTATTGTAATGCTTACATGAACATAATGAATCATCTCTTGCATCAAAATTATTATATATAAAATATCATATACAAAAAAGTTCCCGAAAAATCCAATTTAAGTAAGTATTTAAGGTTTATTTCTTGTGAATAATTGAATGTTTGGTTGTTTGAGTTGGATTAAATAAGTTTTGTTAATTGATTGATTGTTGCTTTATTATAGTTATAAAAATGTTAATTAAAACTTTATTAATGATGTTTGAGTTGGATTAAATAAGTTTTGTTAATTGATTGATTGTTGCTTTATTATAGTTTTAATAAAGTTTTAATTAACATTTTTATAAGTGTTTTGAGTCAAATAAATTTATATTTTTGTTACTTAACTTGTTTTGAGAATTTTTTCAGTTTATTAGCATAAGTTTCTAACATCTTTTTGTCAGGTTAGTTCTAACACTTATTTGATACTTCTAGTTGTAAGTTTCTGGTTGTTTTGTTTTGCCAGTTGGATGTTAATTCTTGATAGATTGTTTTTGATTTAATTATATTTAATTTAGAATGTAGTAAGACCTGAACTGAAGCCGAACTCTGGATTTGCAGAGTCGTTAGACAATTAGGTTTAGTTATAATTATTATTATTGGTGTTTGTTAGAATTCGTGACTTTGCAAATTTATAAATAAATATAAAAACAACTCTAAAAGACTATTTTGAGTATGTTTATGTTTAAAAATGAATTTTTAATGAATAAAAATATAAATGAAAATATTTTGTGAAGTAGTAAAATCAGTTCACTTTTTGATAATCTTTGTTCTTGTTTATTTGTGTTTGTTTTTGATCATTGTGAAACTAAAAAATTTAAAATTATTATTCCTTTTTCATATTCATTTTAAATTATACCAACTCATGTTTTTTATTTCAGAGAAGAAGAATCTGTTCATGTTGCCCAAGGCGTATCAGGTACTATTGTTGATAAAGGGTCTATCCATCGTTTTGTTCCTTATTTGATTAATGGCATTAAATATGGCTGTCAAGATATTGGTGCTCGAAGTTTATATTCTCTAAGGTTTGTATTTATTTTTTCTTTTATAAATATTACTATAATCTTTTCAATTAATTTTTAAGTTTTCTTATAATTGGTTTAAAAATATTAGTCAAATTAACCAAATGTTAAATAATTTTTTTTATATATATAAATTGATGTGCATATATAGTGTTGATTTAAATATGTGATATTAAAATTTGAGATAATTCTAACCTACAGTTAGAATACTGCATACTTTCTACAAATTTGAAAAGTTTATAGACTTTTAATTTACTTCAATCTAAAGTATTATTAAAATATCAATATGAAGGATATTCAGTATATACCTGTTTAATTTCTGTCTGTTGCCATTCAACATTTAACTTTTAAATAATTATGTTCCAATAATTTTTAAATTTACTTTTATATATTGTTTTATTTTATTTGTGATGAAACATAATATCATTGCTTTCAATAATGTTTATAGTGAATTATTACAATTATTGTTTTCTTGCAATAAATATTTTATAAAATTGTTAAAACATTAAGTTATTGACTTTTATTTAGGAAATCATCTTTCTACTTTTTTCATTGTTGTCATTGGTCAGTCTGCATTGGGCATTGTGATCTCATGAATCATTATAAAAAATCAAATACAAAAGTGAAGTAAGTGTTCATGTTTCTGGAGTAAGTTTAATTCAAACTTACCTATCATTGAGCAGTTCAATGTCCCTACTGATTGTATCATTAAAGTTATCTATTAAAACAGTTATTTCTCTACTTGGCAGCTTTCTGAAAGTTTCTTCTTGTTTTTTGTAGAATTCATCTATCTTTCTCACCATGTGCACTAGTGAGAACATATGTCTGTATAATATTTAAGTTTACATGTTGCACACTTAGTTTAAGGAGTATAATTCTGTCATTGGCAGCCACATAGCCAGTGACTGTGTTATTTGTGCTGTGGTTAACTGTAATGGCTACTTCATTTCTTGATGTATTCTCATTTCCAGAGAAATAGACATTTCCAGTTCTGCTTTTGAAGTAACCTTGTCCCTTCCAATGTGTGTCTGAGATCTCAACAATTGTAGTCTCTTGGATGTTCCTTTCACCATAATGGCTAACTTTCCAATGTTCAGCAGTCCATGAACATTCCTCGTACCAAGTCTAATAATCTTCCATAGTTTCTTTGTCTTTCCAGTAGCAGAAATTTCATTTGATGTCTGGTTGCCTATATTCCAATGGCCAGTAGCCCATTTCACATTCTCAGGTCCTAAACCTGACAAACAACAATTGCCTGTTGGAGTGTTTAGCACAACATAATCGTAATTCTGTCCTTCCATGATTCATGTGCATTCTTTGGGTCTGAAGGTCTTAATGCAGTGATTTTCTCTTGCCTTCTGCACTAATAAATTAGATTAGGTTTATTCCAAAAATTGAAAGCTTTTCAACCAAAGCAATTGGTCTTTTTCGGCAACTGAATGGGGAACATTTGAACATTTTTTTTTCTTTTTTATGCTGCTTTAAAACTACATATTACTAAAGGCACATTCCAGAACTTATTGCAGACAGTCTATATCCTAATTGGTCAGCCAATAGTTTTCAAGGTCAATGAACTGAACCTAGATCTCTAAAATATTGTGATGAGAAGAACTCAGATTTTCAGATGGTGAGTGATAACTTTATCACATTGTTTGCATAGATGGTCCGCTGTATTATTAAGGAATTTCATTAAGAAAACTGCTTTTTTGGTTGTGTGTTATGACAATTAATGCTAATTATTGAAATAATTTTCATCATCATATGTGCAATTAATTGAATTTCAGCAAATTTCAATAAAAAAGAGTAGTATTATTGGCCTTGGGAGTGTATAAAAATTTCTTCTATTTATATCAGTAATAATTTTGTACCAATTTCAAAGAATTTTATTTTCAGCATTCTTAAAAATGCCTATATGTTCATAAACTCTGAGGTAAGAGTGTATGAATATCACTATTCATACACTCTTACCTCAGTTTCAATTTTTCCAGTATTTTATATTCATTTTATATTCAATATTAATAATAATTATGAACTGATAACAAAAATTCCATTTTATTAAATAGTAAAAAACTAGCAGTTATTATTCAGAAACATTGTTGAGGTAGGCTATACTAAATTTTTTATGTGGGGTCCATGGGGGAATTTTGATGAAGAAATTTTTGTTCTTTTGATATTCCACTTTGACACCAATTGTGGGGTAAGAGAAAATTGTAAATCTGCACATGTGCCTATCTATAATATTGAAACATCAAGTTTAACACTAGGAGCACCTTAGACCATGTTTCTCACTTCACTTCTGAATCCCTGATGCATTGCTTGCCCATACTCACTTCCAGTTTTCAGGCAAAATTCCAACATGCACTTATCTAATAGATATCCTTCGCTGTGCTGGAGCAACATTATCTAAATTGCACCTGGTATCATATCTGATGTTTCAACTTTAAGGACTGGTTCAAATGCAGTTTCTTGACCCTCTCTAACTTGAAAATTTGAGGGAGTAGGATGTTAAAAAAATAAAAATTTTGTCATTTTAAAATGATCTCTCAGACCTGCAATTTGGTGTCAGAAATGAGATGTCAAAAAAATAGAAAATTCTTCATTTAAAAAAATCTCCTATTCCCACATTTATTGATTATAAGAATTCCTTTCTTTCTATCAATTTTGTTCTGATATTATTTTGATTTTGATATTTAAAAGTATTTACTTAAATCAAAATAATTATTGAATAATACAATGTGTATTGTTACAGAAATTTTTCAAAACTAATAACTTCTTTATATTGATTATTTAAAAATTTATATATTTGTAGATCCATGACCTATTCTGGTGAATTAAAATTTGAGAAAAGAACTTTATCTGCACAATTTGAAGGTGGAGTTCATGGACTTTATTCGTAAGTAAATTTACTTTTTTAAAATACACATTTAACCCTCAATTTATGCAGTAGATTGGTTCTGTAAAAGTATTGTGTAAATCAAACTCTTTAAATCGAGACTAACATTTGTATAGAAAATCAAGGTTCCATAATATTCAATTAAATAATTTGCATTTTATTTAAAATAAATTACAAATAAATTAACACTAATTTTATACAGATATGCAAAAAAAATTTAAGAATCATGGTGCAAACTATTCAAAATATATGAAAACAAGTTTATCCTTTATCTGTTTTTTCTTGTAAATATCAAAACAGTGTTTTTTCTCAGTTCAAAGTCATCATTATTGTTGCTAATTTCCTCTTTCTCATATTTTTTAGTTTGTTTTCTAAAGAAATTTTCAGAATCAGCTCAATAAAATCTATTATCGATGTTTGCTTTTTATGTTTGTTTAATTCCTTATAATCTCTTCATATTGAGTTAAGGAGTTTCATAATTCTATTCCAAATCTTAAGCTGCAATCTATGTTTGAATCAATGTTGAGGAAATAATTTATTGAAAGATTAGCATGACTGATAATTTATTATTTTTTCATCATTTATAGATTACTATATATATATATAGTAATTGATATTAATTAGTGTTCTAACAATTGAATATTGCATAAAAATCAATAATCATATATATATATTCTACTGAGAGTACACACAGAGGCTGCTCATCAATACTGATGTAATAGCTAAAGATTTTGTTATTGATCATTGCTCATAGTCTAGAACATTATTGTGATCATCTTTATTGTCTGTGTTTGATTTAAACATGTTAAATTGAAATCTTATTGTGAAAAATGGAAATTCAATATCAATTTTTCAATCTTATTAAACTGAAATTTTATTTTACTAATTATGGAGTACTTGAATTGTGCAATTCAAGTACTCCATAAATTGAAGATTAGGTATACAGTGAATCTTCTATTTAAAAAATTTGTACTGAATATAAATATCAATATTTCAAAAAATAATAATTTTACAGTTTTTAGAGCATATGGAAAACAGATATTTTATATAATACTAATTATGTATAAATAAATTTCAAACAACTTCAAAGTATTATGAATAAATAAAGTGAATTCATTATTTAAAAAACATATAATTAAAAATCATAATATTAAAATATAAAGGGAAAATGCCATTGACATTTTTTGCCTATAAATTAAATGTAACAAATAAATGATCTTGATCTTGGATTATTTATTGGTCTTTCGGTAGGATACGTTGAGCAATTGAGATTTTCTATTAAGTTATGAAGTATAGTTGACAGTTGGTAATACTGTGTTCAGCTCAGTTTTCCTGATTCTTTCGGTTTTGAGGAATATTATTGGAATTTTTATGTTAAGATTAATTTTGATGTATCCGTAACACCTGTGACGCTGTTATTAGTGTCCCTCTGCTTTCCTCTTGTTAGGTTCTTCCAATAGGTTTCTG
>AYEL01060858.1:0-27104 GCA_000484575.1 Olivierus martensii | reverse complement strand
TGAAATGGGTTGGGTTACTTTCACACATTGGAAAGGTTCTTTGTTTTTTTTCTACATTTTGCTTTTAATGTTGGCCCAGAACGGCTCCCTTAGTACTCTATTTGAGTGGAAAGGGGCAATCAAAATTTAGCCACCAAGCTTACCATACAAAAGAAAAAAAAGAAAAGATCTTGGATTATTAATGAAAACGTCAATCTGTAAATTACTAATAGAATAAATTTTTTTATAAATCTGAAGTTGGTACAGGTATCTCTTGGTTTATAAAGATTACTAGAGCCATAAAAGCTATTTAAGTGAAGATTTTTAAATCTGAAATTCATTTCCTATTAATTCTAATGTAAAAATTCTTAATTTGTTCCTAAATACCAGAAAAATCATCACTACTTTATTTATTGATATTAAAGCATTTTAAAGTTTTGTTATAAATATAATTATGTTTATATTTATTAATATAATATAATAGTTTACGACATATATTTACCTATTTAGCCTATTATTTCCAATAGCAAATTTATCTGTGAAATTCAGTAGTTTTTAATGTTTACTGAGTGATTAGTATATATTAGTATGTATAATATATACTAATATATTAGTATATATTAGTATGTTGAGTGAGTGATTGTACCATTATTTTGACAGATAATAAACATTGCAGATATGTTTATTATTTAATAATTAAATTTTTATGGAAATGATTAAAATTTTTAAATTTATAATTTATTTACTATACAGATAAAACTGTACATATTATCTAACCTAAAAGTTCAGATATTTATAATAACAGCATTTTACAATGCTTTTAATAAATATTTTACCTAATTTATATTTATTTTTGTTTCAATTTTAAATAGTCCATAAAGTATTCTTAGTTGTATTTTGTATATTGAATATTTTAATGGGAAATTTTTTCATTTAATGAAAATTGTGAGATTATCTTTTTCTGAACAATTCTGCAATTAAACTTTTTCTTACAATTTAAAAAGATTTTGTTATTGCTCTGTTTTGTGTTTGTTACTATTGGTGCAATTTTGTACATTTTCTGTATGCTTAATGTTAAAATATTTTATAGTAAATAAGAAACAAAATTATAAAAATATACATTTTGATTTTATTTAGTTTTCTTTGTTCTACTATATACTAATTTATTTTCATTTATTTTATTAGGTATGAAAAGAAATATTTTTGAAATCATCATTGTTTTCTAAGTCATATTTTCATGAAAAACCTGCTACCAGTCAGTGCAATACTATTTTTTATTTATTAACAATGATTGATAAGAAATTTTGGTTATTTATTATGTATGAATTTATTTATATTTATAAATCTGCATATTAGAACATTTTTCAATAAAATATTTTACTAAATTAAAGTGTTTGTACATTAATTTGTAAATTAATTTTTTCTTCTGTTCTAGGCTTGTTATTTATTCTTATAAAATATAAACTTAACATTTTTATATGAAAATTAACCAAATATTTAAATTTATATTACTTTAAAAATATATAAATTTTATTAATCAGTATAGAAAAACTTTTATTTACTAATTAAAAAAATCACATGTTTATTTTTATATGATGAAGCCAGTAAACTGTAGATTAAATCTGGATGATTAATGTCATATTTAAGGTATGTTCAAATTGCTATTATTTAATGAAATGCAAATGGTAGATATGATAGAAATATTTTAGAAACAATTTATGTAGCTATAATATTTTTCTGGAGCAATAATAAAACCAGAACAAAATGTTAAAACAAATATATAAATTTCTAAACAGAATGATACTATATAACAATTGGCTGTAATATTTTGCTGTTTGTCTGTCCTCTGAATCAGATAATTTCAGAGAAGTCTTTTAATTTTTATATATCAGAAAAATTTGACTCTGTCAATTAATCTCTTGATTTTTCAATAGGAAATTTATCATTTTATTTAAAAATTTCAAAATCATTTTAACAAACATAATTGATTTTATATTATCAATTTAGAATATTCAAACTAAATATCCTAATCTGTTAAAGTTATTTAAAAATAGATCCATATATATGAGGATTAATAAAATAAAATATTGCACTCTGAATATTTCTTCTTATAATACTTATTAGAAGAAAATCATAAATATAAAACATCCTATAAAATTTATTGCAATATTTGAGTTTAGCTTTTCCACTGTAGAAAAATAAGTAAGCAAAGATTTATAAAGTAGATTCCTATGAATTCAAATCATATAATTCTTAATGAATTTTTATTATAACATTACTTTCAATTGAAAATATGTGACTTTCAGCAAAAACTCCCAGCCTTTTCAATATTTATTTTACCATAATCTTATCAAATTCTGTTATAATAGGATGGAAAAATTATCTTGTTGGAGAAAGCTATGTGAATATCCATTAAAAATATTGTAATAACTAAAATATAATTAAAAATTTTTTGTATATGAATGATTTGATACCGCAAATTAAATTTTGGTAAGATTTAAAAAAACTGGTTTTCTAATATTATTCCAATTATTTTTCTAAATTAATATATACTGCTTTATAATTTTAACCTTTCGCCTTCTCTTGATAAAACATAACAGGCTCCAACTCATGCTTCTAAACAGTATTATATGATGATGAACAGCTCTAAATAAATTGTGAAATTAAACACCAAAAAAATTATCTGAAAATTTAAGTCTAATTGCAGTTTGAAATTAATATAGCATTTATCATAAGCAAATCAGTAATCTGCTTCTAGAGAGAGACTTATTTTTACCAAAAATTATTTTTTTAATTAACATCTGATGAACACAAAATTCATTCCTGCATAAATTTGGAATTTTACTCTATTAATAGATTCTTAAATAAATTTGACAATAATGACATTTCTATCATAAAAGTATAAACAATCATAATTTCTATGAGCACTTTCTGAAATTACAAATTTTATAATTTATATATTTTACATAAACAAAAAATTTTTAAAATGAAGTTTCCATATGGATCATAAAGATAAAAATTATAGATTAAAAATTATATCTAATATCTACTATTTTATTAATCTGCATTGAAATAAAATAATTGTAAGATTATCATAATCATAAACTGGATTTATGAATTATTGATATAATTATCATGCTAAATTAGTTTAGTTTAAAACAAATTATATTAAGAGTATATAGATTATATATACATACATACATAAACAATTATCTATATTAAGGACTGTATACAATATATTGGCTATACACTGTACATATTATATAATAATAATGTGCGATAAAGTTATAAAATTACTATACAATTCATTATCTTTCCTGATTTCTGATTTATAGTTTCATTGGCAGTCATAGTCCATGGGTTTTATTCAAAAAGTTGAATGAATGATTTGGCATTTCATTATAAGAGTTTATTTTAAAATTTCATAAAACAATATATAACATGGAATGCTGAAAATGAAACTACAGTTTATTGAAAACAAGATAGGTAATGAATTGTATTTATGAAAGTGATTTAGAATTAAAGGAAATCGAATTAAAGAAACTGAAAAAAATTCGAATTTATCATCAATAATAGATTGCATTGGCACCATTTATTCACCCATTAACAACAGTTTCATTCATCCATCAGCAGAAAATAATTTATCTCACTAATACTGTGTTGGTTTTTAACACACACATGCTGACAATATTTGGTCCATATCAATCGCATTGAGCAAATATTTTCATAATTGCCATTTTAACACTCAATTTCTATAAAAAGTTTGTTTTACGATTAAGTTCACTCTTCTTTCAGTTCTCTTGAAAAAATAATACATCACATCGACAACACAGATATACACATACTTAACTAATACAGAAATATGTACACTTCCAAAGTTTAACTGAGACTGCTTTCTTCGACACTTGGTGAAGTTATCTCTCCATTTGTAGTAGATCGAAAGTCTGTCTCAATGGCAGATCTAGCAGAACCTATAACTGCTGCCGTTGCAACTGTTGCTATGGCTGCACTTGCATTTGGTCTTGCAAACCTCATATTATGAGAATATCCAGTTCCCATTCCACTACTCGATGCAGTACTAGTTGATGCAGCAGACCTCACATTCTTGTAAGGCTGGCATAAAACGATGTATATTTTTGGAGTGAAAAAACAACCCAATGCTACTGTTGCACTGATATTTATGCACATGCAGAGACTGGCAATTTGTATCTGTGAAAATTATTAAAATATTTTTATTAGATTCAATTAAATCTCACTTCATATTCTAAAAAACTAAGTTTCAATTTTTTTAAATATTATGAACAGAAAAAATTAACTAATAATAGATATCCTATTTTTTAAAATCAAATTATAGATTAAGTTATCACGCTTACTCTAAATATAATCTTCATCTAAATATGGACTCTACTCATATTTTACTTGATTTATGCTGTTATCATGCTATTACGGTTAGACTTCTTCAGCTTCTTGTTAGCTGAATTAGTTTTAAAATCAATAGCATGATGACAGCATAAATTAAGTAAAATTTGAACGTGATCCATATTTAACTATAGTTGATGACAGCATCGGAAATCAGTATTGAGTCTATGGAAGTGGCGTATTACCAACTTTTGTGACGGTATTAATTCTCACGGAACATTCGATTTCGATGTAAAAGGTAATAGTGTCAGTAAGAATCAAGATAAGAACGGTGTTTATTTTTATATAATTATGCTTCTGGGTTTTCAGTTTCGAATAAATATTTCAATGCAGTTTGCTTCGTTTGACGGTTAATCATGCAGCCTTTCGAGAATGACTTAAAATTTCAATACTCATTTTATCAATAGAACAGTTAGAATCAATTGGAATGTGCAGAATATCATTGCATATCTGATCATCGTATATATAATAGACACTCAGATAATTTACTACATGTTAAAATCATGTTAATATCGTAATTTTATTCAAAGCTTATAACTTATTTGCCAAAATTATCATTGTGTTATACAGTAGTAATTTACAGTAACATGGCCATCGAGATGATGTTTACTACATGTTAAAATCATGTTAATATCGTAATTTTATTCAAAGCTTATAACTTATTTGCCAAAATTATCATTGTGTTATACAGTAGTAATTTACAGTAACATGGCCATCGAGTTGATGAACATCGCGAATAATTTAGCGGATTATATCATCGGCGTAGTGATATAAATAAATTTCGGCTCTCCCATAGACTTGATACTGACTTTCGATGCTGTCGTCAAGTATAGAATATTTATTTAATCTATTGAATATTAAATGATAAATTTTTACTATACCACTTACCTTATAATCGTTTTTTGTGCCAAAATAAATGGGAATGAATGCTAACCAAACAATACACGTCGAATACATGGTAAATCCAACATATTTAGCTTCATTGAAGTTCTCTGGAATTTTTCTCGTTTTAAAAGCATATGTTGTGCAAAGAACAATTAGAATCATATTGTATATAAGAGAAACAACTAGAGAGATGCTGGATATTCCACATTGTAATACGGCCGATCTCGGATTATTATGATACACTTCTTTTAAACTCGGTGGTTCTACTATTAGCCACGCTATAGCGAAGATGAGTTGAACAGAAACTAAGCCCAAACAAATAGCAATTTGAGATCTAGGACTAGTATAACTCGGCCTTTTAATGCTTTTAATTCCATGATTAAAAATTCTTGAAATTCTGTTAGTTTTAGTGAATATTGCCGAATAACAAACGCTCAGGCAAAGTCCAAGACCAACTCTCAACAAGGTGCAGGTAGCAGTAGTTGGTTTGGCCAAAATTATGTATGTCATTGAGTAACAAAAAAGAATTCCTATTAAGAGAACATAGCACAGTTCTCTTCCAGATGCCATAATGACCGGTGTTCTGCTAAAATGAGCAAATACCATGAAGAAGAATATAGTACATAGTATACCAAGTGATGCAAATGCAGCAGGAATGATAGCCCATGGACTATCCCATGTCATATATTGAATCGGTAATTTTACACATCCATTTTTATCAAACCGAGGTTCATGGCCTGGTGGACATGGTGAACAACTATCATTTGATATATATTCATCGGCTCTGCATGGAACACAAATCCAACAGCATGGTTGTCCTTGATACTGTCGTACGTATCCTGTGTTGCAAAACTCGCTGCATCTTGATAATGGCGTAGAATCGTTATTATCCTCCCATTTAGTCAATTCCATATTTAATTGAAGGCTATAAAATAATTTAAATATATTTTAAGTATTTATTCTGTAATATAAAATACCGGAAAGTATTTGTGTTTGAGGAAAGAAATGTTTGAAAGGTTTACTTTAATATGAAAAGAATAAAAAAAAAATATGGAGATATATAATTAAATTACATGTGATAAATTAACCTTTCAGTCCATTCTCCGATCAGTTTATAATCGTATTTATCTTGTCCTGTTTTTTGATATTGATAAATGTGATAATTTCCAGGTGCATCTCCGTCTTGGTTGAACTTCACAATCATTCCTTGACCTTGACGACCTAAATAAATTATATTAAGTAAGCATTTAACACAAAATATTATTGTATTTAATCATTTAGATCTCTATACACAAAAGTTACTTAAAATTGGTATATTTTAATAATTTCATTACTTGGAAAAGAAACATTCTTTATATATTGTAGAAAATCTTTTCCTGGAGGTGAAGGTAACATAGCGTTACAAAGAAAACTAGAAGGAATACAAACATCTTGAATCATGTTATGCAATGCATAAGCCATAGCATATACTGCATCAACAACAAATGTAACAAGTCCTTCTTGTTCGTAATTTACGCTTAAGTTTTCCGTTCCTATAAAAAGTACAAATATAAAATATAGAACATTTAATTTAAATAAAATATGTCGATCTAATTAATAAAGTCATCTAATAAATTTATGTTGTTATTCTCTTGAAATTAAAAAAAAATAAATTGGTCTATGACAAAAAATAGATTATTATAAATACCTTTACATGCTTTCTTAGATGATCTTTCTTTAAACGTGCAATCAAAATGTTGTTTCCAGAAATCCTTAAACCAAGGATTTCTTTTATTCGTTTTAGGCGTAAGAGACAAAAAATATTTATCAAATTCTATAAAAGCAAAAAGTTTAAATTCACAGTTTTGTCAAATTGATATTAAGAAAAAGTTTTATTAATGCTACAGAATTCATAAGTTAGTAACGTGTAGAATAAAAAAAAAAAAAAAAAAATTGAAAGAAACTACTAGCATTTCAGAGTAGTTAAGTTACGGTAACTATTCTGAAATGCGATCACCAGAAAATTTTACTGGCCACAAACGAAATTATTTTAATATATAAATAGGAGTCAAAATTTAATGAAAACTGAATATAGCTACATTAATTTCCTATATTATATTTATAAAAATATACTGTTTAAAATAATATTCTTCTGATGGATTCTGTTAATTTATTAGGTTACCATAATCGCGCTTTTATTACTTGAAATCAGCAAATGTTAATTACAGTAATACTCGATTTACACCCGACTTACGTAAATTTGGAGATATGTAACTTTCATCCTGCCCCTTGCCCACTTGTTTCACAATTACATAGTGCATATATATGTATATATATATATTTTGTTTGCTGATTTGTTAATTAAGAGTCTTTAATTACAATAAATTATAAATATATATATATATATATGCATGTTTCATTTTTCTGATTTGTTGATAAAGTGTCTTTAATTACAACTGCATATTATAAATTTTTATAATTTGTTGTTTTCTTGGTAATAAAGAGCCCGTTAAGAACGTAATACATATGTATCTGAAATTAGATTTGGAAATTTATAGGTACCCCGATTTACGTAGTTTTCGAGTGACGTTATGTTTCTCGATCCCAACTATTACATAACTCCGGGGTATTACTGTATTTAATTACAGTAAAAATAGTATAGTTATTCAAACATTTAATTTTTTTTTCAACATACTACAGAAGTTAAAGTTTTTGTTATTCTTAAATAATTAAAAGAACTGCTAAGAATCTGATTTAAAGTATAGCCTCTCTCATTCTCAAGCTTTTAATTTATAGATAGATACAATCAATAAAAGTGTTAAACTATTTTTATTGACCACTGGCCTATGCCAGTGGTCTCAAACTGGTAGCCCGCGGGTCGCAACAGGCCGTAAAGAAATTTTGTACGGCCCGCGAAGATGTTTAGCTATTTGTTTAAACACATATAAATAAATAAATAGATTTATATTACATTATTTTAATCAATGGCCAAAGGTAATAAATAATGAAACAATTAGCAGAAATATTTGTTTATAATCTAATATTTCATAAAATAATATTTTTAAGGAATGATTATTTTATTGGCTTATCGTCACTGTTCGACTTAAATTAAATTATTAATACATTGGAGCATCATTTTTTCATTATTCAATTAAAAATTAATATTATAGTATAAATATCAAAAAAATTATAAGTATTTATTTATATTTTTTAGACAAGTGTCAGATAGCATCGATTCTTGGTAAAAATATATCGAGTAGTGTGTCAAGAATCGATATTTTTCAAAATTGTTGCGTCTGTATGTCTTGTATGACTTAATTTACGATCGAATACGCAATTGTTTTTTGTTTAATGTTATAATAATAAGAAATATCGTAAGAGTGACGGATAATTGTATACAAATTGAAGAGTATATTATTGCAAAATTTGAATTTTTAATTTAATTTGATCGGCTATTATCTAACATGTAAGAAAGAACGAATCTGAGACATTTATAAAGTTTCTTAGATATCTAACAAGTAAGATATTTAATACTATAGTTGACATATTTTATAACCCATTTAAGGAAAAAGTTAAATATGATTTTTTTTTTCTTTAAATAGGGACTGATTTTGGTGGTTATAAGCATGAATATTTTATATACCGTAAATATGTATATGCGCGTATACCGAACTTTGAATCAGTATTTGCTCATTATAAATGTGATGTTATAATTTCCGTACTCGTTATAATGGAATTTAACTGTATCTTCAAATCTTCATCATTCTTTTAATTGAAAAAGAGATTAATTTTTAATAAGAATGTGCAAAAAAATAGCGAAATTTCTGATTTCAGAATATTAAAAATGCATTAATTTACTAAAAACAAATTCAATCATTTCAAAGCCTTTGATAAAAGAAAAACTTTTGTAGGCAACACTATTATGATCATTTCATCACATTTGAAATATTAAATCAAAATACTTCATTTCCATCTTCAAAGATTCAAATTCTTTCATCTTTTATTTAATTAAAGTGGCTGTGATCTTCGAGCTTACTGAATAGAATATAGAATTTATTCGGCAAACAAGCTGAAAACTTTAATTATTCTTTCCTATTTTAAATTAAAATATACACGCTAGTAAGTCATATTATGAAACTAATGATAACCATTTGTATCCTTTGATGATATAATCATAAATTAAATTTCTATAAATGTTAAATTTTATAAATTATAATAAAAATCAAATATTAAAGAATGAGAACATTCTGAATCTTTTCAACTACCAGAAAATTAATTTATAAACTATATCGCTTTGTAACAAAATTTTACTCGGAAGAAATAAACATTTATTTATAGAAAACTTAATGTGTAATTCTAAATTTTATTGATTGTAATATGTATTAAAATTGTAAGGGAAGAAGAATAAGAACGGTAAATAAATCAATATTGAACGAACTAATATCATTGCAGCTCTTTTATGAAAAAATGAATACAAACGTGGAATTCATTGATAACATCTCGATCGGAATTACATAAGCATCACAATATCGAGGAAACGAAATTTCAATGAAAATGCTGCATTTTATTGCTATAATAAAGATGTAAATGGAAATATTCTATGCCAATTTCTAAGAAATCAATTGCAGAAGTGAAAATAAGTGTCCTACTTATATTCACTTAAGTGAAATAGCTTTATTAACGATTCTCTAAATCAAAATGATTAGAAAATCCAAAGTAAAAAACAAGCAACTTCTAATGAATATTTGGGACGTCTCATTTGATAAGCATATTGAATATTTTTAATTTTAAATAAATTTTTATATTTAAAAATAGATGATGACAATTTATTATTGTGATATTTGTTTTAAAACGCGATAAAAATAATTATACTTATTAATCTAAAAATATATAAAGTCTGCTCCAAGTTATTGATTACCGCAATAAAAAAGTTAAAATTTTTTCCAGAAGAAAAATAAAAAGGAACGGTGAAAATAAATTCCTTATTTTTCGACTTAATCCTTTACCGTTGGCATTTAGAAGTTTAAATAAGTTTCTTACCGAAACTCCTTGTCTTAGTGAACCAAATAACGCAAATATTGGAAATCTATACTTACCATTAAGTGGGTAACGTTTTGGTAAAATGGTGATAGCTCCTTCAGCAGCAACTTCTTGATCCCTAACTGGATGAATTTTTGCTCCCCAACTATCGCTTCCTATCCATAAAAAATGGCCGCTCATATTTTTTCTTTTCGAAGCAGCTAACATCATTCTAAATATAAATAATTGTTATTATTATCGAATAACTTGTACATATAGCAAAGAATTAAAGTAAAAGTTTTTTATATAATATTCCAAATTAATAAATTTATATAATTTCCTCTCGGCGAAAAGTCAACATCGATCAGTTTTAATGAAATCTGAAATATTGATGATTTATGATTTTTTTTTTAAATAAAGATGATAAAAATTCTATGAGAATAGGAAATAAATACTGCAAATTATTTATTAAAAAACTTATATTTCTAATCAGATTTTTTTGTGGTTTTTGGATAGAATTGAATTTTCGAATTATTTATAGAAAATTATCAAACTTGATAATTTATAAAAAATATATTTTTAAGGACTTTGAAGACAATTCTTCAAAAACAAATTAATTTTATAAATTCTAAATATAAAAATTTTTTACATTCATTTATTGACAATAATTCTAAATAATAAACATTTTAAAAAATTTAACTTTATATATAAAATTAAATTGAATTTATAAATACAGTAAATTGATTTATTGAATAGATTTCCTATCGACATAAAATAGAAAACAACATTTTAATAATAATCAGTGTGATCAGAAGATGAGTAAAAACTGTCTTATGTAATCTCCTTCTGTTTGTATACTATATTTATCATAAAATGTCCCGAAAATAAACATCGATTTTGAATTTCTTACATAATCACATTATAACATGGCGCCAATAGAATTTTTATAAAATAATATCTCTCACAAATAATGCTATTAATTTAAAAATACTTTGCAAAAAAATATCTTCAGATTTATCAGCAAAATGTGCACATATATTTTTAGCGTTTACGTCTCGATATTAATACCATATTTTCATCTTATTGAATAAATCTATTGAAGTTCTGGCGAAAAAAAAAATCTACCAGCGATCGAAATCTGTAGAAGTGAATATACACATTTTATTATCAAAATATATGTATAGAATTTTCAATGGCAGTTATTATCATTATGGTCACGTTTTATAAAAAAATTATCTAAAACTATTTTAAATTATTTATGCGGGACAGATTGTTTTAAAGATATACAATATTTTAAATTTCGAATTGCTGTTTTCTTATAAAAATAATATTAAAATTAATAAGAGTATAGTTTGATTAAACTAAAATGTTTTCTGAGAATATTTTTTCAGATGGACAAAAATTTATGATAAAATTTTTGTAAAATGTGACTAAAGTTTTATATATTGATACATCATTATTTCTGAGCAATAAATATACTCTATATATAAATTTTTATTAATTAAATTTTTATATTATTAATATTTATTATTAATATAATTATATATATAATTTTATAATTATTATTTAAATAATTAATATTATAAAAATATACATACATGTATATAAGATGTAAGTATATATTTTTTAATATATCTAATGTTTAAAGAATCAAAAGGCTGTCAACTTATAATGAGACCATGAAAAGCTTCGATATTTGTAGGCAGGATATAATTTTTAAATTTGAATGTTCTCTATGATTATTTCTTTGAAATATTGGAGTTTTATTGACGAATAGTTGGATAAAGTGAATATATACGTAACTAAATTTTTTCACAGAAATGGTTTTATCATATAATTGATTTTTCCTTGCTTAGATAGGCAATGAACTATTTTTGTAAAAAAATTATCATTTTATAAATTAAAAATTATGAGTATGCAGCTTTTAAGAGAATATCAGAATATTCTACAACGAATATTTAGTTTAGGCAGACAATGCACTGACATAGTGAATACTTATAGCAATGGATTGGCATTTAATGTAACTGTTATTATTATCTCTTAACGATGGAAGTTTTTCGAAATAAAATTATATTTTCATTTATGTAACAGAGAATTTCAAATTATGCACAATCTAAAAAAAAAATATCAAAAGTACTTTTCATAATTAAATTTTTGAAATATTTCTATAATTCATTCTAATCTTAGAATACGAACTATATAAACACATTGCGTAACTTGTATTGATATTCATAGAAGAAACTTTTTTCGAGGGCTTTTAGAATTTTGTAATATCTAGTTTGTTAAAAACAAATGAAAGGAATGCAAGAAAAAACTTTCTTGATTATACTTTACTATCTTTTTGACAAATAATACACAACAGCATATATCTTATTTACATTCCTTGGAATTTTATCGATTACAATACTTTACATGTTTGTTATCAATGGTCTTTGTTTAAAGAATAGTTCATTGCTAGAACAGTCTGAATAATGAATTGTTCTTTATACAATGGTTGATGATGATTAACGTGTAAAGTAGTCCAAACATTCTCAATTAAATTTTATATATGTCTAAATAATACTTTTATGTGCCATTTTTTTAAATAAATGAAAGTACTTTTTAGACAATAAAGTTTTAATTTTAAATGTTTAACTTAATCACGATTTCATTCGATAAATAATTTATTAAAGAATTAAATTGTAATTTAATTTTAATTAATTTTAATCTAAAGAGTTATGCAATAATAATAATAATAATAATAATGTAATAATACTTGAGAGGTTTGGCATAGAACAAGAACTAAATAATTAAAGCCACATTATTTTAAATAATAATATATTTTATAGCAATACGTAGCAGGAGAAATGTTTGCTAAATTGTACCCCCTAAGAAAATAATGCTCCTTGAAATTAAACTATCAATCCAAAGCAAAAAAATCTGTTTTTTTGTTTAAAACTATTTAGTTGCACACAATTCTAATCAAAATGAAACTATAAAAATTTATAATTTTTTCTCGTAAATAATGGAAGAAAAAAAAAAGTGTAATTTGGTACGCTTTAGGGTACCGGTTCGCTAAATTGTACCTACAGTATGTGTTTTTAAATTGTATCTCTAAGAAAGTCAGGAATATTAAAGAAAAACGAAACAACAATTACGTATTTATTTCTTATAAAATCTCAGAATATTTCAAATAATATTAGAAAAAGGAGAGAGTTATTAATATCACTACTGATCTGAAGAAATTGTTATTTATTAAAGAATTATAATTAAGTTACAAAAAATACTCATTCATATAAAAACAATACTTATAATATTCAATAAACTCAAGTTTATGAATTAGGCCCTAATTTGGGCTTTATAAAACTTCTCATTTTTTATGGGAATCAACTACAATATTACGAACTATTCTTTGGTACATTTAAGGCACTTTATGCGAACATCAGGATTATCAGTGCATGTTTCATGCAACTAATGTTGCCATTTAATGCATTTAATCCAGTCTACTTTGGGTCTCTTTTATCAAAATAGCCTCCACCAGCTACACAAATATTATCATCATCTGTGTTCACAGAAGGCTCTTCAGCATTGTCCGCAATCAGTTGTTCTTTGGGCTCATTTTTATTATTTTTCTACATAAATGTACAAATTACGTATCAAATATAATATAAATATATTCTACTCTAAATAAAAGACAATCAAACGGGTCTAGGTCATCGATGAAAATAAGTCTGATAAATCATATTGGTACGATTTACCGAACTTTCTTCAATTTCATCAAATTAAAAACTACAAGAAAATGTCTAATGATTTTGCCAATCTGTTAATGGTACCACATAATAGATAAAATTCGACAAATGAAATGTTATAATATTAAATTTAAATGTTCATTTTTCACTTTTGAAATAGCTTAAACAAAACTCCGAAAACTTACATCAAAGTTGCAAAAATAAACTAATATTTAAAGTTTATTCATCATTAAATCGCTTGAAATTGAAAATAATATGGCAGCATTCATATGATATAGGATATGACAACAATGTTGACACATAAAAAATGATAATTTGTTTAGGAAAAATAGCGATTTAATGTATAGTACGATTTGGCCTACTTTCCCCTATAGTAATTCGATAAAGTTTTATAATTTATTATTATAGAATTAATTACTTGCATAGAATAATTAAACAAACAACAATAAAATATGCAAATTTTAAATTGCGATCATGGAAAATGCGATAGCGCTCTATAATATGATCGAGAAATATCAAATGGTCCTTTGTGATCTCCAAATTAGCTGGACCGAATTAGATGGGATTTGTTTTAAATAAAAGATTATGCTTTAGAAAGATTATATTTAAAATTCTGTCTCCGTCCGACCCATGAGGATTTACAATTAGCGACAGAGCAAAAAAAATGATGAAAAAAAATGTTCAACAGAATATATAAAAAGCTCTAATCTCTAACGATTTGGATATAGTTTATTTTAAATGAAAATCCACTAAAAACTCTAAAACTCATTATTTATCTATATTGTTATCTATAATATTTCATATAGAAATTGCATACAATTGTAAGATTTCTGAATACAGCTTGGTTTAAATCCTTGTTGTTCAATCTTTAATTGGTCTAAATAATCAGGAAGTAATTTTGGGATGTTCTTAGAACGTTCTATTTGATAATTAAATTTCATAATGATGTCTTAACTTTGACGATATTCGAGTAAATTTGAAAATTTTTTCTATTTTCTGCGGTTAGAGAGTTGTAAATGGCTACGTTCAGCAGACTCAACGGTTCTAAGTGAGCAGATGAGTTGTAGTGGTAGCAGTTGGTGTATCTCCTGAATGGCAAGTAGTAACAGGAGATGAGATTATTGAATGAAAATGAAGCCCGTTGTAAACATCATTAAATACGTATACTTTGTATATTATCATTTGTTCCTTTGGATTAATATTATTCATAGGCGCAGCCATCTTGAAAAAACTCAACATGTTGGATAGTAGGGTAAATGAAATCCGCTACCAAACGTGACGTCATTCATTCAACAGGTTCGATAGTAGCGCTACCTTGAAGACACGTTCAACAGAAAATCTCTCAACTATGTTCCGCAACAGTTGAGTCTACTGAACGCAGCCAATGCTTTCCATCTAGTAGGTACTGAGCGATGGGTGCATTACATTGTCCAGATTGTGACATGTAAGGTGCCTATTAGATAGAGGATAGGAATGAGTTTCCATATTCGGAATGAATCGAGTTTATAGAGAGTTTCCGCACTGATATGACTGAGCTCCGAAGTCCATATGTCTGCGCGGGGCTTATATTCTTATAACCCAATTCATTCAGAATAAGGAAAATGTCTATTATTTTTGGAAAAGTTGTAATTGAAATGTTTATAAATTCATAATTTTATTGAAAAATTACATTTCCTAATTTTAATAAAATTAAATATTGTTAGAAATAACAATATGTATTTTTAATTTTTAATATTTATTATTTCCATATTATTTAATTTATATATAATTTATTATATTTTCGATAATTATTATTAATTTTTAATAAATAAATAAGTATTGTAAATAAAAATTTTAGAATATTTAAGTAAATAATATATATATGCTTTATAACAATTTAATTAGATCAATTCAATTAATTATTAAATTTTGAAATTTTGAATTATTCATCTGTCGATAATTAAATATTAAATTTGTTTCTGGAATATTTTTAACTGAGAAATTTATACAATATGATAGTTTATAAATTTCTTATCGAAATGTAACTTTAAAAAAAAAATCTATCATAAAAGCGAGAGGACTAAATATAAAATGCTTTGGTCGAGCATAAAAAAGCGAATATGAATTTAAAAAACAATCATTGATAGAATGACAAAGGAATTTTAATGTAAAAATATTTTTCTCGGGGATTTTTAAAAAATTTAAAGTTTATGCAAATGATTTTGACCATGAAGAATTTTAAAAGTTTATCAAAAAATAATTTTTGCGGTTAAGCGATTGAAAATCATACTCCGCGCCCTTATTTATAACTAGATACGTTCGCTTTAAAATATAATTTAGTCATTTAAGAATTCATAATAATTTTCTTAATGCTTTTTATTAATAAACTATAATAAACAATACTAGGTGCGGCGTAAGTCAGCTAAGTACTACTGTATATTATTATTGGTTTTGTTGCAGATGAGCAAATTTGTGAAAGATGGAGGAAACGTATTTTAGGGAATAGTGGGAAAAATAAACTAGCTATCTGCTTTGGTTTTATTGTTAATTATTATTTTTTGTCCAAGTTGCACAAAAAACAGAAAAACTTTTCACTGAACAGTGTGTGTTTGTTTTGAAGAAGTGGTGATAATTTGATTGAGATTATGCAGCTGTAAAATGGTTTTGTTCAACAATTCCTAGATATTCAGCCACCAAATAGGCAAGCTATCTACATATTAAATAAAAGGTTCGAAGAAACAGGTTCTGTAACAAATTTACTTCGAAACCAAGAAAACTACAACATTTAAACGAAATGATTGTGCATCAATTTGGAAATGTTTTTGATATTAATGGTGACTTTTTGACTGTTTTGCTGAACGCTGTTATAAATATATAAATAACAATGGGGATCACTTTGAACAATTTCTGTAGAACATCGTAGATTCTTTTAAATAAACCATTATTGCTATGTGTAGATCATACATTTTCGATACAAGTTCCACATATTGTATATCAATATATTCATATTTATGATATTAAGTTTGTTTAACTGGAGATTAAATCTGGATTATTTTAAATAAACCATTATTGCTATGTGTAGATCATACATTTTCGATACAAGTTCCACATACTGTATATCAATATATTCATATTTATGATATTAAGGTTGTTTAAATGGAGACTAAATCTGGATTTTATTGATTAAAATTTTCACACTCGCACATAAAATAATCAATTTATTTAAAACCCAGAAATTAGAAAAATAGTAGCATTAATGATCTTAATCATCTGTAAAAATATCGGTGTAGGATATGGTCTTCAATTGCTTAACCAAAAAATTATTTTTTAACTAAACTTTTAAAATTTTTCATGGTCAAAATCATTTGCATGAAACTTTAAATTTTTAAAAATCTCCAAGTAAAATATTTTAGCACTAAAACTCCCTTGTCCTCCTATTTTTCTTCAATGATTGCTTTTTTTTTTATTTATATTCGCATTTTTATGCTAGAACAGAGTATTTTTCATTTTAATTAGAATTTGATTGTACAGAGGCTTGTTAAATCGATGATGATCATTTTTTATCAGGCTTATAGAACGATAAATCAATAGTCAAATTTTCAACAATAAATTCTGTGTAGTTAAGATCAGTGTCATTAAAGCTTTTTAATGTTTCAGATTAAAATTCTTTAGAGTGCTTTCGATAAATTCCAAAAGTGCTACAGCAGTAATGAATGCATTCATGCAAATTTCTTATTGCTAAGCATGAGATTCAGAATTTCGATGATGATTATACTCTAATGCATGAGATTCAGAATTTCGATGATGATTATACTCTAATGATGTATTGAAACATTAATCCTATATAAAATTTTTTTTTTTTTTTTTGCTTAAAAGTTTACTTTATCTTGTTTTTATATTTAGAATGATTATTCTTCTTGTTATAATGATTATAGTAAATAATATAACAAGAAAATATGTATATAATTATACATAATTGTATGTATAGTAAATAAATTTTGGTAAAGATATTAAGAAATTATTAATCAATCATTATTTACACTATTGATTCAAACCGGTATATATGAACTGCTATTTTCAAAAGTAATGAAACTCAATTTTCTTTCTATATTTGACTTAACGTTATACATTATGTTAGACAACGTTATGTATACATATTTTACGATATCTCTCATATAGATTGTCATCATCATCATTAGCCTATTTTCTGAAGGAAAAGGAGGCTTATAAGATCATCATCATGCTGACTGTCCCTCACTAATAACTTTTGAAATAATTAGTAAATTTTCATGAAATTTGATAATAATGTCCTCCATTAGGTTATCACCTCGATACCGCACCGATTAATTATGTAAGATCATTTAATCTACAGAATGGCGTTAGATTTTTATCAGACTTTTATTTTATATTATTGATAATAGATGGCGATAAGTGTTAGCAGTGCGACAATAACACATGGTCGGCTTATCTGGGATGCTTTATACTTAGCGACATCTGTTGTCAATAATATAAAATGAAATTTTGATAAAAATTTAAATAACGTACCGCTTACAAGCGTTTGCTTCTGAAGCTTTTAGAACGTAAAATAATGCATAAATTAATTGCATTTAAATATTACCTAGGTAGCATAGTGAATAATAATAAAAATAATAATAAAAAACTATATCAGTTTGTATTGACAATAATATTACTAAACTATTTAATATATTTTAATGAAATTAAATTTTGAAGATGATTTAGATGATATAAATTTTAATTTCTTAAGTTTAATCATTCAAAAATAAAGGGCATATTTGGAAAGTACTTTTTTCTGAATTATTTATATTTTATACATTTTGTTAGAGAGTTATTATTTGCATTTCATATGATTCTAGGGGCTTCATATGTACAGAATATTTGATGCATTTTTTAAAATATTTATTTCTAGTTGTTTTATACAGAGTGAGTTTTTTATCTTAAGACAACAAAAATCTTAATTGGATCTCATTATTTTGGAAAAAGTTGTAGACAAAAAGTTGTAGGGTTTTGAAGGGGCAATCAATTGATGACCTTGAATGTGACCTTGACCTTGACCTTTAACGTCATTTGAAGGTCAAGTCGGTTTTTTTAAATGGGTAGACATACCTTTGACTCTGGCAATGGAAAGAGCGAAAAATTTCGCAATCGGATATACCCTTGACATTTAGGTTTAGGTCAAAGGTCAAGGTTATTTTCAGGTCAAAAGATTTTACCATAGGGAAACCATAATTTTTGTCACGTTTTTTAATGACCTTATTACTTTGATCTTTAAAAGCATTCACTGCTTTTAGCACTACCCAGGAGTAACAACATGGATGTAGTAGTTTTCTATTCCATTTGGGGTGCTTGATTTCAATGAATCCCCTCACCTCTCACTATCAGGGTGGTTGTTTTCAGTGCATCACTTTACTTCTCTCCATAGCTTCAGGTATTGGTTTTGGGGAAAATATTGGTTTTCGGGAAAATGTTTCCCCAAAACCAATACCTCAAGCGATGGTGAGAAGTAAAGTGATGCACCAAAAACAACCACCCTGATAGTGAGAGGTGAGGGGATTCATTGAAATCAAGCACCTCAAAGGGAACAGAAAACTACTACGTCCATGTTGTTACTCCTGGGTAGTGCTAAAAGTAGTGAATGCTTTTAAAGATCAAAGTAATAAGGTCATTAAAAAATGTGATAAAAATTATGGTTTCCCTATGGTAAAATCTTTTGACCTGAAAATAACCTTGACCTTTGACCTAAACCTAAAGGTCAAGGGTATATCCTATTGTGAAATTTTCTGCTCTTTCCATTGCCAGGGTCAAAAGTATGTCTTCCCATTTAAAAAACCGACTTGACCTTCAAATGACGTTAAAGATCAAGGTCAAGGTCACATTCAAGGTCATCAATTGATTTCCCCTTCGAAACCATACAACTTTTGTCTACAATTTTTTCCAAAATAATGAGATCCAATTAAGATATTTTGTTGTCTCAAGATAAAAAACTCACCCTGTATATGTATATAAAATTTGATAAAATTTAAGAGATTTGGTACATTTAAAATTTGATATATACCATATTGAAAATAAGCAATTTATATAGAATAAAAATTATTGTGAAGAAAATTTAAATAGATTAGCTATTAAAATTACATTTTTTTTGAAGAAATAATATTATACAATTATCTATATATAAGCAGTATAGATGTAAAGCACACATTTTCCATTATTTTTTTTGAAATTGAGTTAAGTTTGTAGTTATTTTGTATTTTACTGCTCATCATTTTCAGATAGAAACACGTATAAAAAGTAAAAATTAACATTTTAAATTTAATTCAGAAATATAGAGTTTGCAGCAAAAGTCACATTATCCACTTTCTGTTTGGTATCAAAAGTCACATTATCCATTTACACCAATCAAATAGCGTGTTCCAAGTGCATTATTTTGGCACCATATTAATTTTATTTTCTTGAATCATAAAATTTAGACCTATATTTTTGAATTATTTTCAATTATTTATAAATTATTTGCAAAAACATAATGGTGAGAATTGAAAACACCTATATTTTTGAATTATTTTCAATTATTTATAAATTATTTGCAAAAACATAATGGTGAGTATTGAAAAAAGATTATAGATCGATATTTCTGCAAAGATATTATTGGTGGCAATACAGGCAATAATCAAAAAGGAAAAATAAGATGAAAATACTCTTCTTTTACAGCTGTAGGAAGAAGAGCCAACTCTATGTCTTAATGAATAAACACTTTATCAAAGATTCGAGTTTGAATTTAAAATAATTTTAATTATATTTAAATTCTTGTGTTCTTTCAAAAAGAAAAAAAAACTCAGAAGTTTAGTTTGACTAAGTAAATACTCATCGAGAATCATTATTTTTTGTTCAATTTTAATATAATTATTATAAGTAATTGTTATTTAATAAACAATATTTATTTTGAAATATTATACTATATTATTTTTCTACATAGTTAATTTTTACTATTTTTTGTCTTTTTTTTTTGTTCTGTCCGCTTAATACATTTATTGATGGCCACTTTGTATATCAGTACTATGTATCTTAAAAATTATATATATCAAAACTAACATTATCCACACCTGTTTGATTTAAAATTCGCATTATGCAAAGGTTTGTAATAGAATTCACTTACTAACTTAAATTAAATTCCCCTTCTTCACATACTTTCTAGATATATCATTAATCAGTTCTCGGTTTCTAATAACACAGTACTTAATTTTTCTATTAATGTAGTTCTGAGCTTCTACCTAACTGCAATGGGTGGATTTACTTTCACACATTGGAAAGGTTGCTTTTTTTTCTACATTTTGCTTTTAATGATGGCCTATATGGCTTCCTTACTACCTTTATTTGAAGTGGAAAGGGGCAATCAAAATTTAGCCACCAAGCTTACCATACAAAAGAAATAGGGGCAATCAAAATTTAGCCACCAAGCTTACCATACAAAAGAAAAAAAAAGAATCAAAATTTAGCCACCAAGCTTACCATACAAAAGAAAAAAAAAAGAATTCACCTACTCGAAATTTTAATTAAAATTTGTCGGTTTATCTTGCATTTTTCGTAAGAAATTTTTTAAATCGATAATTTATTATTATACAGAAAAAATAAATAAAAATTCCATGCAAGTTATCCAAATCTATGCATGTAAAAAGTTTTTTCAACTTTGCAACAAATCTTTAAAAGTAAAAAATACGAGTTTTTCTTCTGTATCTTTCATACTTATTTCTATAGTATTTTCTGTTTATATTGAACCTGAATCATGTTCGATGCACTTTAATTTTATATGAAAATTAATAACTGTTTTCAAACTCAGCCCTTTGAACGTTGCTGATATCTATAATATTTTAGGCTTTATGTTTGATAAACGATTCGTTTCTCATCTAAGACTAAATTAATGTTCAAGCAGAGATTTTATATAGGATGAATGTAACAACAAAGAAAATTATAATAAATTTTATAAAAATGATTCATCCGACCTGAATTTTTAAGTGATAGCAATATTTTTCAAATGTAATTTCTTCTTTTTTATCGATATTAATAGCTAGAATCGATGGAAAGTTTCCATATTTATATGCAAACTTAATACCATATTGACTAGAATCATGTAAAAAATAACTTTTTACTTACACATCAACATCTATTTAATCGCATATTGAAGATGAATTAGAATATCAGTTATTTATGAAGATATGTTAGAATTTTATAATCATTTTGATGAATTTATAAGAATTAATGACTTTTCTCGTTAAGATCATATATCATCTTATCGAAAAAATTTGTCTATTTTTACGATTTTTTTTCTGTTTTAATTGACTAATTCCATTACTTGATACTGAAAACTTTCGACAAACAAATTTAGAATTTAAGTACGATAAAAACTGCTAAAGTTATAAAATACTCGTGTGGAACGATCGTTTTAAATCTCTTAACTTAAAGATTTAAAGCTTCTTATGATCACTGTTAATCACTTCAAGAAAAATAAATTAAAGTGAAAAGCTAAATATTGTAAATGTTTAAAACATCACGAATTAATTCTGCGATATTTTAAACATATGAAGAAGAAATTAAAAATTAATTTTATAAAATAAATATGAATCAATGATAAATTAATTTTATTTCGTTTAAAATATTCTATAAACTGATATTTAAATATTACTGTATGTCGGTCTCTTCGATAGTAAATATAATAGAAAAGAGAATTTAATCAATACTTTCTCCTTACTCTTTTTTTAAGAAAAATGAAAGAGATAAACGTAATGAAAGATTTAAAATTGGGGAAAAAAAATAAAATAAATGGAATGTTTTGAAACTAACTGAAATAAAGATAAGATTTCCTATTGCTTCATAATGGTTTCTCAAGAGAACATTCGAGCTTTAACCTCTAAAAAACCATACGAAAGCCAATCAAAAGGTTATTTTCTACGTCTGAAGAAGCATATCTAACTTTCCAGTTCACAAAACTATTAAAGAAAATGAATGGTAAAGAAAATATAACGAATAAAAGGAAACTTCGTAATATGATTTAATCATTTTATATTCACAAATGTCATCTTATTTAATTTAATTTTAACAAAATACATATGCATAATATATAATTTATTTTCTATTAAATCATATAAAGATATATAGCTTTAAATAATAAAAATAATAATATTGAAACAAATAATAAGATTAAAACATTTCAAATAAACTACTTTGTAAATGTTTGAACAATAAGAAAAATAAATTAACGAATATAAATTTCGTCAATACAGAAATTAGTATAACAGTTTACAGTGTAAGCTTTAATTAATTTATTACAGATTATTAATTGCAATAGACTATAATTATTGAAGTTATTTATTAATTATTGTTGAGACTAATTTTGTAAATATTTAATTATTGTTGGTTAAATAATTGTTGAGCATAGAATAATATTAATAAAAATGAAGAGAATTTATTGAAATTTTTTCATTGATAAAAAATGAACAATTGCATTCGTTTATGGATTAAAAATGGCAAGTGAAATAACTAAAAGTTCAAAATTAGCAATCGCATATGTTACATATAAAGGAACAATCACTTAAAATTTGAACTCTCTATGGCATGTCTGGTTTTCAAACTATATTGTGAATATTATGTAGCCAATTTTTCTATAAAGTAACTTATAGTGCTTTGAGTTTTAATATTTTATTTATTTTTTTAAGTCTTCTATAGCTAATTTTCTGAAAATCCATCCGATATGAATTGATCTGACACACGAGAGAGATATGGATAAGGAGAAGAACGGCAAGTACTGTACATTTCGTAAATATTGAGAAAATGGTTAAACATAAATGTTTCCATAATAATATTAAATATGTATATAACATTTTTCATATACTTTATATGAGGTAAGTTCAATTTATTTAAAATAAATTATTTTGGAGAAATAAAAAATAGATTTAGTAATAATAAAAACCCACCTGCAATTATCTTCGTCAACAAACACGACCACTCCTCTCGCTTTTGGTTTCGAACTTAAATTTTCAATAATTTTATCGAAATCTTCGGGCTTTGTATTTCGAGTGATCTTCTCCGACACAGCAATACATATTCCTATCACAAATTGTATTAAATTTTCTTAAAATTCAGAAATATACATAAATATTAAAAAGTTTTTTAAATTTATAATACTGTAAAAGCAAAATGAGTATTTAATTATAACATTTTTAAAATAATAAAGTATATTATAAATTCATTATTTAAAAATATGTAGGGGGCCTACATGCATTGCAAATATTGCCATTAATTAATAAAAGATTTAAATTTGAATTCATCTCATAACTGAAAAATTAAATGAAGAAATTTTAGATTACTCACTTAAATAATATGGGAATCACTACAATTTAGCATATGTAAAAAATCTGTACCAAAAACATTCAGGAACACATTGCTGTATAAAAAATCTCTCTTTCATTACGTAAAGTAAAATATAAACTAAAGTTTTAAGTAAAACATATACTTTTTTATGAAATATTATGAAATTTTATTTGATTGACAACCGTACATAGTTACATAATTAATTAATCATATGTCAAAATTTTTATTGGTAATTTTTTGGGTTAATTAAGAATTTTGCTTAAGTGACATCCGGAAAAGTTTTCTTTACATAATTTTTTTTTAAATATTGTTTATTCTGTAAAAAAAATAGGTAAATTAAACTGAAAATTTCTATTTTTTTAAAATTATCAGTGTTCAAACTTACATTAGATATATAATGATTTTTATAGTTAGTCAGCTTAAATAATGTTATATTTAAAAAAAAGAATTTCAAATGAGTATTTTTAATATCTTTAAAGTCCCATTGAAGATATAAAATTTTTAAAATTTAAATACTGTTGTCGATAACCCCGTAAGTAATACTTGTATTAGTAATAGTGGTATATGTAACGATTATTTAAATTTTGGATGTTCATAATGGTTTTGTTCTTCAGCTAATTTTGTACACGATCTGAAAGAAAATTTAATTACATAATTACAAGATCCATATGCAAATATATTTCACTATTAAAAATGTTAGGAGTTTAGATATTTAATAAGTAAATGATGGTGTAAAATAAGCGAAATGTATAATTTATTTTACTAACAATTTTAAAAATGAGATAATTACTTTTTTCTACTATTTTGTAATATTAATCCATATTGATCTATATCGCATTAATTGCTTTGAACTACAGATTTGCAATGCATTTTCTGCTGAATTATTTTAATTTTTCCACACATTATTTACAGCTGTGCGTGATAAAACTCAACTTCTTTATAAAAATTTAATATGATAATTTGAATTTGTTAATTTAAAAGTAGAATTTAAAAACAAAATATTATAGAAATAAGCACTTCTGGAGGAACTAATCGCTGCTTACTTTCTATATATTGTATATATTTGCTATTTTAGAATGACAAAAAATACGAGAATTTTTAATCTCTCATCTTTCGTGTTTCCAGAATATTATCACTGTTTCATAATATTGTATTATTAATATTATTAAAATTCAATGTCACAGTTTATTTACTGAATTTTTTAAAAGTCTATCACATCAAAATTTCTTTAGAGGAAATCTCAGATATATGAACATTCACTATTTTTAAATAGTTGAAATAGGTGGATTAATTTATTGCATCATGATCGTTTTCAATAGTCAATATTCATAATAAATAGCATGATAAATAATTAAAGCAACAGATATTGAAAAAATATATCATAAAGAATCCAAACTACTGTACAAGAAAAATCTTACCTATATTTTGGTGTATCTAATGCTTAAACATAGCCAAAATTTATTTTATAGCTTTTTATTTATATATTTTAATTTTCCCTCAGAAAAATAAAGTGCCAGAACATTCTCATTGATTAAAAGAAGATAATCGATACATATTTTTTGTTAAATTTCTATTTGCATATCTGGGAGAGGATGCCCTGAAGACAAATTTTTATTTAAGAGAATTTTATTCTTGCAGTATTATTCTTACAGATTAATAAACTAGACATATTAAATATTATACAGTATATTAGCTTGAATTTTTAATTTTTTTTTTTGAATGATTAGAAGATAAAATGATTACAGATTAATAAACTAGACATATTAAATATTATACAGTATATTAGCTTGAATTTTTAACCTTTTTTTTTTTTTGAATGATTAAAATGCAAAAAGTATGGTATTACTCCCGGACATTTTTACAAGATATGTGATTTTTTATTGAATATTAAAAATAATATATATATGTATATTCTGAATAGTTTTATTGATAAATAAAATCATTCAGGATTTTACAGAATTTTATATTCATAGCATTAAAATTTTTCAGTTACTTAAGCCGGAAACTAACTTCTTAACTTAATTAATTCCTTTACGTGTTATCAGTTCTCTTTCTATTAAAACATGAAACTTCATTTTCTGAATAAATGACTTTCTAGATGTATCTAAAACACCTGCTTGATGCAAAAATAATAAATTATACTACAACAAACTGTTAAAAAGTTTTAATTACAATGCCTCACTTTCTTTTCTTTTTACTGTTTGTAACAATTGTTTAAAACTTTCTTTAAAAACTTTAAAAATAATTCTGATGGTTTTGCATTACCTAAGAAAAATTTCGAAATAAAAATAAAAAAAATAAATCACATTTATAATAATTATAGAAATGGTGATAAAATTTATTTAGATTTAAACAGTAAAAACAGTGTAAATATCGTGAAAATATACTACTCCATTTAGAAGTTATATACAATTGAAAAATCGATAAATATCACGAATAAATAGTTATTATACTTGAAAACAAACTGTTAAAATCTAAGTACATCACATTAATTAATTAACTGGAGTTTAATTATATTTTAAAAAGTTAAATTCACTTCATTAATGTGTATAGCATTTTGTGCAAACTGGATTAATATTAATCGAGTTATCTAATCATGTCGAAAGCTTGATTTCAAAAACTCAGTAATAAATGAGATAGTTATACAACTAATTTTCTTTCGTATTAAACTAACGATTATCTAGAACAGGAATGAGTAACACGCGGCCCGCGGGCCGCTTGCGGCCCGTTAAACATGTT
>AYEL01060854.1:0-20656 GCA_000484575.1 Olivierus martensii | reverse complement strand
GATGTTTCCTTTAAATATTTTTTATAAATTAATTTATGCCATTTTTTAAGCTAATTTTTTCTAAATTTCCTTTTGACAGGATAAATAAATTATTAATAATAAAATAAACACGATGAATTACTTTTATATATTTTTAATTACGGATAAATAAAGATTTCACTATTCGTACGAATAACCATGAGAGTCACTGTATATATATACATATTTATTTGAAAGACTTATTTTGATAAATCTGAAGCAAATATATATTTAAGTTTATGCATGAGTAATTCATGATAAACATTTACTGGTATAATTAATAAAGTATTTCATAAAAAATAATTTGATTTTTTTTTAAATGAATTTGTGTAGAAATTGAGATTAGCATTTGTATGTTTACAAATAAAGTCCAACTGTTTTATAATGTTTTGAATGAAAACAATAAAAATATACAAGTGAAAAATATAACTATGTTTATTAAAATAGACATAATACATAAATATGTGGCTATTGAAGTTTGTTATACTTTGTTTACATTCCTTTCAGAAAGGCATCATGGAACATAAACTATTAATTTGACTATTCAACACAAAAATAAACTTTTACTAAAAAAATTAGTAGAAAACCAGAAAATACATAACATGAAATTCATTTTGACACTCATGTTCAATTTTTATATATTCTGTTTTAAGTGATATTGAAAAAGACAAATTCTTTCAATATCATAATTGTTACAGATTATTACATATAAATCTAATTATATTGTTTTAAAAGTAACACATTTTAAAATATACTATATATAGTAGACCCCCCCATATAACAGACTGCTAAAACATGGATTTATATAACCTGATGAAAAGTTGTCATGGAAATGAAATAAACATAGTTTGGTTTTTTATTACAATCAATGAATATTAAACACTTTTTTAATGAGAATCATTTGGAACAGTTTTTAATTTTATTATAATCGCAGGAAAATATGCATTTCCAAATAAAACAAGTGTACATACATCATATTATAGCTCATGTGGCTTGTATAACATGGATTCACATAACACAGAACAGGTTCCTGCGAACTTTTCTTCCCGATATTTTCATCCCTGCTTTCTGTGTTTATTTCTGTTTAAAGACATTTTATTTAATGTGTATTACAGTACTTATAAATAATTACCTGTATATGCAGTATATAGTACTATATACAATATTATAATTACAGTAATCTTTATTTAACTTTTAAAAACACTATGTAGTAAATAAATCTTATTTTTGATGAGTAGTTGTTTGATGTTGTATGATGTTTAATGTGGCATCTGGTGCATTGTCTTCCTGAACTGTGTTAAAAAAACTGTGACAGCCTTGTCTGCATTGCTTTTTTTTCTAAAATCTCAACATAAGGAGCAAATGCGCAGGAAGTTAGGCACCTAAATTTGAGGCTGCATTCAAGCATAGGGTCACATTTTTGTGTGGGACTTGTAGATGATATGAACAGGCTTTTGGCCTGCAGTACCAAAAACCAAATGAAATGAGCAAGGATAAGTAATGAGACTTTTCCAGCAGAACGACACAGACTATGTATGGTAATAAAACTTCCTTTATTAGAGAGAGAGTTATTGGTAACAGGATTTTTGCCACTCAGCAGGAGCAAGATAAGTAATGAGACTTTTCTGGCAGAACAACACAGACTACATATAGTAACAAAACTTTATTTATTAGAGAGAGTGAGTTTATATCGGTAACAGGATTTTTGCTGCTTCAGTGGAAGTCTGCAAATAAGTGCAAAAGCCCCGTGGAAATCAATTTTGTGATTACAAATATATTTTCATGAATAGCTGAATACATGAATATGGAATTCACGAATAACGAGAATTGACTGCATTAAATTTGTAAAAAAATAATACAGATACAGTAAGACCCCATTTAACACGAGGGATACGTTCCAAGAAAACAAAGCGTTAAATGAAACAGGGTTATCTTAACATATAAATAATGGGATTAGGTGAAACGGGACAGTGAATAAAAAATATATGCGTACCTTTTTTTATTTTGTAACATGTATTATTACTATTGTATTACATTAATTATACACATTTTTGTTGCTAATATCAATTTGTATTCATAAATCATTCATGAAAATCAAAAATATTCAAATAAATAATTTATGTTTGTGATGAGGAAGGATTCATAAATCATTCATGAAAATCAAAAATATTCAAGTAAATAATTTGTCATAAATCATTCATGAAAATCAAAAATATTCAAGTAAATAATTTGTTCATGATGAAGAAGGTTCAAATCATTCATGAAAATCAAAAATATTCGAGTAAATAATTTATGTTTGGATGAGGAATAACATGTATTATTACTATTGTATTGCATTAATTATAGGCATTTTTTAATTGCTAATGTCGATTTGTATTCGTAAATCATTAACATCAAAAATCGCAAGTAAATAATTTGTTTGTGATGAGGAAAGTTCTTCCTCATTTGATACAGTAGTTTTTGATTTTTCATTAAAAATCATCTAACGAAAACATTTTCCTTTTCCTCTTTCATTCAGCAAACAACTGTCGACAGTAAGACATCGCATCCATGACACTTCATCTTGCCTTGAACATCTATTAAAATTTATAAACTGATCCATAATTTCCATAATAGTGGCTAAACTTTAACTGTAAAATAACATTGATGAACGATCATAAATGTGAACTGTGACCGCAGCAGACTTTTGTATGTACTGCACTCAACTGATATCAAATACATTGCGAGACAGGATAGGAGTATCAAAGCAACAGATTAATGCGATTTCAGATTTATGTGAGTGTAACTGTTTGATAAACCATGCCAAAGTGAATCAATAAAAAATATAGAATTAAAAAAAATCGCATTATATTGAAACAGTGTTAAGCAGGATCTTACATATTACATTCTTATGATTTGAAAACAATAAAATACTTTTTGTAGTCACCATTATGTTATGGTGAGAGCTTTGACAGCTTATCTCTTAATTACTCTTGTAGTTATGACTTTATAATGCTACATTTTGCCTAAATTAATAACAACATAGATTAATTTGTAAATAATAAATTAAATTTCCTAATAAATGCTCAAGATTAGTTTTCAGACAAAATAATTGAACATCTTTTATTAAGCCTATCTAATCCTGTTGCTTAAATAAAATAAATGGAATCATCCAAAGTGCTGCAGACTCAAGTTTGTGCTTGACTGATTAATCTCATTGGTTTGCAAATGTTGTAAAGAAACTGAATATCTTCCATCTATGTGAAAATCTTTTTAAAACCAACTGTATATCTTTGAATGGATAAATCATGTGTTTAACTTCATAGCTATCACAATATTTATTTTAAATTTCAAATGCAAATTATAATTAATGACAAAATAATAATTTTGTTTTATGTACTTATTTTAACATATATGTTAGTAAATTTTACAAAAATCAATCATTTTATTGCAATTCTAAATAATTTTAGCAATCTCGGCACTGCTATGTTGTGACATATGATATCCTTAAAATATAAAACAGAAAAATCTTTTTTTTCTAGCATGCTTAGTAAGAACTTTAAAGCCATCCTGTTACACAAGTAATTTTCAGCATAGCAATGACATCTAATTTACAAGGAGCTGGTATTTGGCTATCTCTGAATTAAATAAAAAAGTTTTTAAAAAAAAATTATTATAATAGAATGACATCATTTCTTGGCATTTTCATTTTTTGTGTTCAATAAAACCAAAATGAAAGTTCATGATGATAGAAATTATTAGCATACATTGAAATTCATATAGATCAATATAAACGAAATATGTTCACTATAGCTGAATATTCATTACAACTGTGGCTGTTACAGTAAAATCACAATACACTTTACTATGGAGTATACTACAGTCAGCTCTGGATATAGTGATATCTAGAATCGATTGTATATTCCATATTACAGTGTATGGTGGTTTTACTTTAACAGCCATTGTGGAATGAATTGTTTTTTTATAATTTTATTTTTTATCACATTGAGAGTAATCATCATGGATGATTACTCTCAATGTGATAAAAAATCCAATCCAATCTGCATGGATTAAGCTAAAATTGATTTTAAAAAAAATTAAATTGAACTTTAAATTATAAAAATTTTGATACTGACAAGTAGTATTTGGTTCTCATCTAAATCTTCCACTTACAAATTAGGAATATACTTAAAATGACAAGCTCTAGGTTCAAAGTGGAAAACACTTTATTATTTTTTACAGGAGTATTTTTGACTTTATAAAGACATCATCAGCAAACAAAATTAGAATATATAACGTTTTTGGAACAAAATTACAGAATGTTATTTAAATTTAAATTTAAATATTTAGAACGAACAATTAGTCAAATTGTTAGGAGAAAATGTTTTTAACTCTCTATAATTAAAATTATTAAGTCTATACACACTACATATTAATCAATTACCGTATTTGCCGGCGTATAAGACGCACTTTTTTTCTTTGAAAATAGGTCTGAAAAACGGGGTGCGTCTTATACGCCGATACTCAGTTTTTGATTACATTCATTTCTGGAAATTTCCTCTATTCGGAGTTATGCGATTTCTTTCTTGTTTCCTTGCGGAGTGTGGGAATATTAGTTACGTAGAGTTCAATGAATGCGCATGCGCTTTCATCGACGATCACAGCTGGGCCTAGCATTTCTCAAGTTTGTGAATGGGTCAAAGCTTCATGGGATGCTGTGAAAACAGAGACAGTGGTTAAATCATTTAAGAAATGTGGCATTAGTAATGCAATGGATGGTACAGAGGACAATTTGTTGTATGAGGACTCAGATGCTGATTTAGAAGAGGTTTCAAGTGACTCTTCATTTAACTCTGGAGATGAGTGTCTGGGTCTTGACGAAGAAGATTAAAAGGTGTTCTTTCCCAGATAGATTGGGTATTTGCAGAAAGTATTTGCTGTTTGTATTACTTTATATTTAAAATACTGTAAATTCATTATAATGATCAGTAATAAAGTTTTATCCTTCAAAAATGTGTATAAAAAAGAGGGTGCGTCTTATACGCCGGCAAATACGGTAGCTATAAAATATTAAGTGCAACAAAATAAAATGCAAATAAATACAATAAATTATGGTAGATGTGAATTGATATAGATTATATAAGCCATTGAGGTGGTATATTAATAGGGTGGGTTATCGTTTATGATATCAGTTGTCTTATTATATTCTTTGATGACAATGGCTTCAGCGATTCTAATATCTTCTGCTTTGTTTATCGATCTGACATTTATTATATTCTTTGATGACAATGGCTTCAGCGATTCTAATATCTTCTGCTTTGTTTATCGGTCTGACAATGGGTGCTTGACTCCAGTCAATGCTGAAGTTATAATGGTAAAAATGCTTGACGAGCGTTGTATGGAAGTTCGCCTTTTCTATGTTGCCCCCTTTGGTGTTCCTTTAAACAGATGTCTAAAAACCTAGTAACCATATATTTCAGACCTTGAAAGTACTCTTGTAAATAATAATAGTGTTTTCCACTTTGAACCTAGAGCTTGTTATTTTAAGTATATTCCTACAATAATATTTTATTGTATTTTAACTGGAAGGTTGAAGGATGGGATCTAGGCCTGGCTTGTTGGTCCAATTGTGGGTGTTAGGTATCCAGTGAGGGACTCTAGAAATAGCTACCACCAAATATAGTATGTCTTCACTAAAAAATTAATTAATTGTATTACAAAGATACAATAATAAAAATAGTTATATTAAAGAATAAGCACACAGAACACATGCACATATGATAAATGATGAAGTTAGAAACAAAATGATGTAAATCATGTATTACAGTAATATCAACTGCTGCTGTTTCAATAAGTCAGGGAATTGTTATATAAGCTGTTGTGAGCTATAGGGAGCTCACATGAGCCCTTTGCTAAATTTGTCTTTAATTTGTGGCCCCTTGTTCTTTTTGTTTGTTTGTTTGTTTATTCCAAATGAACCTGAAAAACTTGCCAAATTTAACTCTTGAGACACACAATGGAAGTTTGTGTTGTAATGACTGTGCCAGTCTATGTGTTGCCTGGCTAGCGCCATTGAGGGCCCATGGCTAGATTTAGCCCAGTCAGGAGTAGATCTATCGGCAAAGTCCGATGCTGGTAATCTAAAAGTTGGTTCCAAATCAATATAACTGCCTGAAGAATCAATCCGCTTGTTGGCCTCGGTGGTCTATCGGTATGACGTTGGGACGGTAGCCCAAAGGTCCCCGGTTCGATCCCTGAGGCAGATTTTTTCATCTTCAGGTAAATTAGTTAAAATTCTAGTTTAATTGGTAATTAATAGATGGCGCCACTCATTGGCTTAGTAATTTGTATAATTATTCTAAATTATTTTGAATTAAAATTTCCGTTGTGTGTGTCAAGGGTTAAATTTGGCAAGTTTATCAGGTTCATTTGGATTAAAATTCCCTTGAAGTTTGGATTGTAAGTTTGTTTTTATTTATTCCAAGAAAAAACATATTCTTTTTGTCATAATCATATTTTGACTTACGTTAGTCTTTCTCTTCTTCATATTTGCATATCTGAATGTACATTGCAAATAGTGGCAATCTGGTGATAATGCCCTCTGAAACAGGATAGGCGGATTGGGACTTAGCACAAAAAGTGTTTTTGAAATATGGGAAGGGCAAGAATTAGGATTTCAACTGGTTTCGTTTAAGTTTGGTCAAACACATTGTAGATAACCTAAAATTTAAACAGGTGCTGGAAAATACCATCTGTTTTTAATAAATTTATTGTTGGGTATCAAATTGTTTAACATCAAGATGATGGGATAAAGTCCTGTTGTTTAGTTTTCCATTAAAAGATGTTAATAAGTAAGTTTTTTTTTATTTAAAAATGTTTTTTTGTTCATGCACAATTATTTGTATTTTCTGTTTTTGTGAAAAGTAAAATTACCATTTAATTAGAATTTGATATTTTGTTTTTATAAGATAAAGTGTGAGCCCTTTGTTAATATTTTCATAGCTCATTGTTGTATATAAGTATGATTCTTTGTCAATGGATGTATGTCCAACATTTACATAGAAATGTGGCACATTGTGCATTATTTTAGATAAAAACAGATAATAGATCAAAAAAAATAAAAAGTAAATAAATTTTTAATTTCACAGTTTTTATATAAAATAAATTTTCTTCATAAATTATATAACATTTTATATTTAATAGGTTAATATAAAATCTTTGGAAGATGTTGTCAGAAGTTATCTTCATTTAGCTGAAGAGAAAACTGAATTAGCTAGAGAAGAATCACAACAGGCTGTAGTGGATATTGATGATTTAGATAATGTGCAAACTCCAGAAAGGTGAATTTAATTAAAATCTTTTTCTGTAAGCTGTATAAATATTATTTTAATATCTTAAAAGTATTACAGTTTATTACTGAGTGCAGTCAGTAGTGAAGATACTCAAGATCGTACAGATAGAGTTGTATTAACACCATGGGTAAAATTTCTTTGGGAATCATACAGACAATGTCTAGAATTATTAAGAAATAATTCTAGAGTAGAACGTCTTTATCATGATATTGCTCAGCAAGCTTTTAAATTTTGTTTAAAATACAGTCGCAAAACAGAATTCAGAAAACTATGTGATAATGTAAGGCATCATACCATTTTTAAATTCTGTTTTCATTATTGTTAATAATAAAAAAAAATTGAAATATTTTAATTAGCTTCGAGCCCATCTAGGTCACATTCATAAGCATCAAAATCAGCAAACAGCTGTTAATTTGAATAATCCTGAAAGTCAAGCAATGCATCTTGAAACAAGACTTGTTCAATTAGAAAGTGCTATACAAATGGAATTATGGCAGGTAATCTTATAAGTAATTTTAATATTTAGAAATTTATTACTCATTTAAATAGCTATTTAAACTAATTTATAATAGGAAGCTTATAAAGCCATTGAAGATATTCATGGATTAATGAATTTATCAAAAAAACAACCTAAAGCTCAACTTATGGCTAACTATTATCAAAAACTATCTTTAGTTTTTTGGAAAGCAGGAAATCTATTATTTCATGCTTCAGCTTTATTTAGATTGTTTCATCTCTCCAGAGAGTTAAAAAGAAATATTACCCAAGATGAAATTCAGAGGTGATTTCTTATATTAATTTTGAAAGTTTTAAAAGAATTTTATTAATAGCAGATATTTATGTAATTTTTCACCCTAGAATGGCCTCTCGTGTTGTTTTGGCAACACTTGCTGTTCCAATGCCTCCTAATAGACCTGAAATTGATAGACTTGTTGAAACTGACGAAAATGTTATAGACAAAAATCATCGATTATTAGCAATGCTTTTGGGATTATCAAATCCACCTACAAGATCGTCTTTAGTTAAAGATTTGGTGAAATTTTAATCAATTAACTAGTAAATCAGTTTAGAGTTTTTGTTTTTTAAATTAAATAATTTCCTGATTAGATACGCTTTGGAGTCATTCAAGCAGCACCTAGTCAATTGCAAGAATTATATCGTCTCTTGGAAACTGATTTTCATCCCCTCAAGTTATGTCCTCGTGTTTCTCAGTGTTTTGATTTTATTAACAAATGGGAAGAATATCCTGATCTCCGACAATACATTTCAGCTCTACAGGATATTACAATTATGAGACTTCTGAAAGAAGTAAACTATTTTATAATCTTATAATAATTTTTATTTAAATCATTTTGAAAGCTTTATTAAATTTGTTCATTTATTTATAGGTGTCTCAAGTTTATCAGTCTATTGAATTTAGCAGATTGCTGGAATTGACACCATTTGCTACACCATTCTATTTGGAAAATATGGTTGTTGAAGCAGCTCGTAGAAATGATCTACAGGTTGTTATTTAATATGTGACTTGAATATTTATAGTAATAAATAAAATTCTTAAAAATTTTATTGTTATTAGGTAAGAATTGATCACAGACAACGGTGTCTACATTTTGGATCTGAATTAAGTGTTTCACAAAGAGAAGAAATAGTTGAAGGCCCTCATTTGCAGAGTATGCCAAGTGAACAAATACGTAGTCAACTTGTTACATTATATTCTGTTCTTCATAAATGTGTTGAACTTATCCAGCCTGAAAAAATTAAACTAGCTAGAGAAGAATTGAGAGAACAAATTGTAACAGCTTATAATTTAACTTCTAAGAAAGAGCATCAGCGTATACTTGAAAGAAGACAAATTATTGAAGAAAGAAAAGAAATGATAGAAAATCTCAGTTACCAGAAAGTGTGTTGTATTTTTATTTTGAAATTTAAAATATTCATATTAAGACATAAATTTGTAATTTTTATATAACAAAATTTTATTTAATGAAATATTAGGAAGAGGAAGAGAGAAGACAGTTAGAAGAAAGACAGCAAAAATTAAGAGAAGCTGAAAAAGAAAGAATGGCTAGAGAAACAGAAGAAAGGGCTAAACAACGTATCCTCCGAGAACAAAATGAATTAAAGAAAAAAGTAGTCATGGAGAAAATTGAACAACTTAAAAAAACTGAATTGGGAGCAAGGATATTTGAAGGATTAGAAGAAGAAGTGAGTAATAACTGAAAATTTTTTTTTCCTCACAAAATGTACAATTGCTTAAAATCTAAATTCAATATTTAGGAATTGCAAAAACTTGATCCTGAGGAAATTTTAAGTCGTCAAGTTGAACAATTAGATAGAGAAAGAAAAGAATTACAGGCTAAATTAAGAAAGCAAGAAAGAAAGGTAATTTCTTAAGATAAAATAGTTAATATTGGATGTTTTTATTAAAATTCTATATATTATTGATATTCAACAATATATTCATGGCATATCAAAAAACTTTAAAAATTTCATTTTAATCTGATGAGTGCCTTTGAAGTGGAAAAACGGCACATTTTTGGAACAAAAAACGATAAAAACACAATATAAAAAAATTCAGTCCTGAGTTATGCAGTGGAGCTATCATGGAGTGGTTTTTTTGCCTTTATTGGTGAAAATACGTGCCTCTGATGATGGGTACTAAATTTTCTGATTGCCAAAATTTCTTTTTAAATTATATTCTAAAGATAGTAAATATGAATGGATTGTATTTGTAGAATCCAGACAATTTTTGATCAAATGTTATCAATTCTGTTTTCTAATTCAAATTATATTTTAGTAATCTTATTTTGATTTTGGGGTGAGATAAATTTATTTTTGAAATTTTAAGTAAAATATGGAATTTTACTATCATGAATTGTAAAATTCATAAAATTGAAAAAATTTTGCCGATAATACAAAAATTTTGGTTAATTCTGTTAAAATATAGAATATTTTTACTTATTTGGTCATTTATTGCTTTACTTTTACAAATAATTTAGTAAAATATGAAAAAATCATAATGTAAACAACCCTAGGCAATAAAAGAGGGCGTGGCACTTTAATTGTTTTATGACAGCCAGTCCTTTTATGGGAAATTGCAGCCAAGCCTGCTTTATTGCACTGCATGTGGTATTGGGTGTAGTGTATCAATAAAGTATCTGAAGGCCAATTAAAGTAAAGTAAAGTAAAAAATGTTTTAGCTATTTATGTAGGATTGTGGACGATTTTCATGTGTATCATGTTTTTGATTATAATTTCAAAAATTTATAAAAAAAATTAAAATAAAAATTATTGAAAAGAAAAAAACATATCAATAAAATAAAAAAAATGATAATATTTTAATAAATTTTTGTCACTTCAATTAATTAAAATTTGCATAATAATTGGTTTTTTATTGATAATTTTTTAAAATATCTGATTTTCTTGATTCATACCTTATTTTATTCACAAGACTTTATCAGAAAATATTAAACATTTCATTGGATGGCTAAGATTTCATATAAAAAAATCATGTTTTCTCTGATCTCATATAATGAATGAAAAATTGTGAAAGAAATAAAATTCAAAAGAATTTGTTGCATTACTAACCGAAAATTAACGGTAATTTGTTAATTGACATCATAAAAGGAGCTTTGTTAGTAAGACTGATCTGTGTTTACAACTCGCGCTAATCGAATCTTTTCTCGCGCTAACCGAATAACGGTATCAATTTTTTAAGTCGCGCTAATCGAGGCCTATCTGTATATGCTTTCTATTTTTCATGTTTTTCATTATAAAACACTTTTCTTGTATTTATTAAATTACACGATCAATAATTTTCACATAAAATTGATCATAAAAATCAGGATCGCCAAGTCTTACATCGTATATCGTAACCCAAAAAATACTGCTCTGATTCTTCAGTTTTTAACAGTATTAATTTTGTATAGTTAGCCTAATTTAGTTATGAAAAAATTATTAAAATTTTCAAACGCATTATATAAAAAAAGACGAATTATGTTTTTACTGGCTTTAGCATTTAATAAACCAGTGGGCAGAAAAATTTTATTTTCGCTATTTATAAACTGCGTGAATCAACAGAAAAAAATATTTTTGAGATTCAAAGCAATAATAATAAGGTTCTTATAATGATCAATTATAAGTTAAAATTTTATTTTATGATAGATAAAACCTTAATTAAGCCAGAAGTGTATGCATTAAAAATCAATACAGCGCTTAATGTGAATTATAGGATAGCGGAACATTAATTTATAGAATCATGTATTGTCATCAACTTTTTTTTCATAACTTGGAATATAAAGTGTTATCTTATTCTTATAACCTTTTGCGTTATCATGAGACTAATTCGGTATTTTTCATACGAGATTTAAAATAAATATGATCAATTTTCTATATTTGTACTTCGACCTATTAAAAATATGTCAAAGTCAGGGGTGAATTTCGCAAAACTAGATGATAAATTAATAATTTGCGATCCTGGATTTCTTGAATTTATTAATCCCAAATTCAGGGATTGAAATCGTTATTTTGAGACTAATTCGGTATTTTTCATACGAGATTTAAAATAAATATGATCAATTTTCTATATCTGTACTTCGACCTATTAAAAATATGTCAAAGTCAGGGATGAATTTCGCAAAACTAGATGATAAATTAATAATTTGCGATCCTGGATATCTTGAATTTATTAATCCCAAATTCAGGGATTGAAATCGTTATATGACATGAAATCGCAGAATATTGAAATATCGGTATAATAGCACACGTACTAATCCAAATTCGCATAATATATATACGCTAAACCGATAAAAATTCAATATTTTATGATTATTAATTATTAACAGGTTTTTTTTTACTCCTTTTTAGAAGAATATTTGGAATTTCTTAAGATATAAATTTCTTTGTAGTCAAACACGAAAAAATAATATTCAATATTTTAATTTGTTAAAAAAAAGCAAATAACTTACACGTAATTATTGATAATCATATCATTTTTTTTTTTAATTCTTGAAAGTGTTAATATTGCTAATGCAAATTAATAATTTTCCATTATTTTTCCATTAAATCTAAGAAGAATATTAACAATTATACAATAAATCTATGCGTTTTATGATCAAAATATTTCGTGATATTTTTGGTCTGTATTATATAAACTTTATTAAAATTTTTAAAAATGAATTTAATTTTCCAGATAGCAAATTCAATGTTTTCCCTTCAATCAATTGTAACATGTATAAAGCTTGATATAAAGCTTTAATTATAACAGTATTTTGGAATTACGTCCGCAGTAAAAATAAATATTGCTGGAAAATTGTTTCCAATTTAGTTAAATAAATAGTGGAATGTTTCAATAATGTGTGACATTCACTGTTTTCCTATATGATTAAACTGGAATATTTATTTAAATAAACAACAATGGCAAAAATAGAACAACTGTCCAAAATCACTTCTTTAAATAGATTATATAATATTCAGAATAATAGTGATTAATCTGTATTGTAAGGTGCATGGATAAAATTCTTTAATTAAATTTATGTAAAATACAATTAGGAACAAGGAAGTAATTGATATTACTACAAGGATATAGCACAACGAAAAAATAGATCCATTCATATATTTAATATGTAATGCATTTTAATATATATTATAGGGGTGGCCAAATTTCATGTCACTACGAGCCACATAGGAGAATCCCAAATACTCGAGAGCCGCATTTTCTTTCTGGATCAATGAAAATAGCGTCAGATTTTTCAAAAATTGCTTATTTCAGTTGCATTTATATTATATAGATGCATACTACATTTTACAATAAATAAAGTAATATATCTGTAATTTGTTTAACTTAAATATGTATTTGCTTCATATTTGCTACTGACTTTCATGGTATGGAACCACATTGAAAGTACCAAAGAGCAGCATGTAGCTCGCGAGCCGCAGTTTGGCCACCCCTGATATGTTATATGATAAGTTGTTCTAGTATAAATCATTTAAGAAATTATATTTTGTTTGAATCATGATTTAAATAAAATTTAATGGAACGGCTGTATGTAGATTCAGTTTTCTCTAATTTATGGTTTTAGTAAATTGTATTCTCCGAAAAAATTTATATCGTTGGCGATGAGAAATTTAAGTTAATATTGTACTGACATAGCTATTTCTGCTGTGTTTTAAAGGATGTAACTTGAAGCAGTATAGGCCTATATATTTTGCCTTCCCTTCTCTACTTGTAACAGTTCAGAAAATGAAATAGCACATGGCAGAATATTAATTTCTGCTGTGTTTTAAAGGATGTAACTTGAAGCAGTATAGGCCTATATATTTTGCCTTCCCCTCTCTACTTGTAACAGTACAGAAAATGAAATAGCACATGGCAGAATATTAACTGGCTAATTAAAACAATGTTTGACTGAGACTATTTCCGTATCCATTATCATTATCTAGCATCATTATCATCATTATCTAGCAAATACAGAGATTTGATCAACCGAATAAATATGTTAAACGGAAAATTTTTACATGATTGAAAATGTAAGAGGAAACTATATATTCAAGATATATTTAAAATATTATATTTCTAAAATTTAATTGTATATTTCAAATTTCCCTGCATTTTTTATATTAATACCATTATTGATGTACTGTATATTTTATTTGTATAACGGTAAAAATTTCAAAATTCCTTTGTTAAGCAAGACATATAATCTTTATATTCAAATTATATACTGAAAGTCACAAATTATATTGTGAAAAAATTAAAATGAGGAAATTGAATAATCTACTATAAGAAAGATCACTCAAACGTTTTCAAAGCAGATTGATAAAAAAAAAATTTGCTTATGTCATCTGTGCGATTTATTTCAAAAGAAATGCTCCAGAATCCATTCTCTTAAAATATCCAAAGACCTTAACAAATCCAGGCCGATCAAATTAATCTTCAAAGGTCTTTGTTCCTATTTCTTTGTTTAAGAGAGACTTCATGTACAATGTGTAAGTGAGGCGTTCTTGTTCCAAAATTTTCAGCATCCCTCAAGATACTATGCATCTATTTTTTTCAATTAAAAAGTTTTACGAGGTCTTTGTTCCTATTTCTTTGTTTAAGAGAGACTTCATGTACAATGTGTAAGTGAGGCATTCTTGTTCCAAAATTTTCAGCATCCCTCAAGATACTACGCATCTATTTTTTCAATTAAAAAGTTTTACAACAATAAAATGATGCCATATATAAGAATATTTTAGACTTTAATTACACCAATGAATCGATTTTCTTCTGAAATAAATGCACATTTGGAAACTGTTTCAGTTTAAATTTAACATGTTTCCAATCCTTTGATTTTATTCAAACAAGAAGAATGGAAATGCACAATTACGCTTGATGCAAACCTTGAAAAACTTATTATTGTATAATTTAATTAACTTTGGTTCAAGTATCGTTCTGCAATGAGGATGATGTTCCATGCAGAAAATTTTTTTTAATTTACACATTTTTTGTGTTCTTTCTGAAGAAGTTTAATATCAGAAATTAATTATCGATATCGACATACTTCGATTATTAAATACATTAGTTATCAATGAATCCTTCATGAACACATTAACAATTATATTTCTGTTCTTACTCTTCGACACTAGCAATTTTTAAGTATAATAACATCCAATTTAATCAAGAATGCAGTTGTCATTCTTTTTAACAACACATCTTTTCAATGTGTATTTCGTTGGATTCTATATTTATATATGCAAGTACTGTATACCTGTTACTAATATAAATGGTTATATTAACTGAATTACTATACAGTATAGTAAATTTCTTAATTTGGTTAAATTCAGTAGTAAAAAATATATTCTTAATTATACGAATTTGATTCATTAAAAGATATTTTATTGTAAATTTTAAAGTTATGGTTCTGTATTTATTTTATATAATATTACTAATAAATTAAATCTTTCTCATTTAATTAGAAATATGTTATTCAAAAATATCGATTTATTCCCAATCGAACAAATCATTTCTTGATTTGCTATCTCTCTTGAACATATTGATAAAAGGTTGGACTTTCGTAGAAATCTTACCAATCGTCGTCCATCTGTTTTCTATATAATGAGAAATGCGTGCATGTGTTTCCACATTTTTCGTCGTTAGTTCATCTGAAAATTAATGTTTAAACATCAGAAGAGAGAGATTGCTGGGTAAGTTTAATCTATGTATTTTAATCAGAATGGATTAGAAAGAAAATATTTTAAAAATAGGTTAAAATTATAGAAAAACATCATGAAATGATATTATTCAAATATTTAATTAATACATCAAAATTATATGATTATAGTAGTAAAAATATTATAATAAAATATTGTATATTTTCTAACTATATATAAATATGTCGAATATGACAGGGCTGCCCAATCTTTTTATGACCGTGAGCTACTTTTTCACGGGAGCGATATAGCGATCTACCGATATCCAGGGAATTAAAGTACAGAAATAGCAATGTCATTTATATAATTCAAAATTTATTAAATAAAATAAATAAATTCTTCATGAAATCAATTAAAGCACCAACGTAGGAGATTAAAATTAGGATTATTAGGAGATTATTAGGAAAACGTTTTCGGCTATTCGATAGTTATCATCAGTCGAACGTATATAATAAATTCTATTCTGATTTCAAGACTATAAATTGTTTTTAATCTGCTACGTTTGTGCTTTAATTGATTTCAATTAATAGAAATAGTAGGACGAATTATTATAAATTCTTCATAACATGAAAATATGAAATAACTGTGAATACATGGGTACATAAACAAAAATTTTAATGCGATATTTATAGTTCTGCGGATTTTGCAATTGATTCAAAATTTGGATTGTATGACGAAAGAGATAATCTTAAAATTTTTACAAACATATTTTGTTGTGAATGTAAGTTCGATTTTAAATCTATATTTTTGTTCCGTGTATTTCGGATATTCATTTTCCTAATTGGAGAGCATTGTTTAAAAAAGTCTTTCCATATTTCCCTATTTTTACAATAGCTATAACTGAATTTTATATTAGAGAAGAGCAGTTGTCATTAACAATAGAAAAAGAAATCATGTTCCCATTCATCGTGGTAATGATAAGTTTTAATTTTTCTTTTCTACGCTCATAATTATGTCTAAAAAAGAAAAAAAATTTAAATAATTGAAGAAGTTTATTTTTTAACAAATTTCTCTCTTTTAGTATTGAAAAATGATATATTGTTCGAACCTGAGTAGTGTAGAAAAGAAAGGAAAAATATTTAAACCTGTAAACGTATTTGTCCAACAAACTTTTGTTTACTCATCGAAATAATCTTCATTTATTGTTTTTGATAAATTATATTCTACCGATTTTATCTGATCTGCTATTACTAAATAAATGATAAAAGACACAAAGAACGAAAACGCGTAGGGATAACTTCACTTTTCTTTTTTCAACAAGAACACAGATCACTTTTATTATGTAATGTGGAAATTTAACAAGCGAGTTGATCGGAAGATGGTCGGAGGATTGCGATCGATTAAAAAGCTTGTCGGGATCGAATGGTAGTTCGCGATCGACTGGTAGGGCAGCCCTGGATTATGACGATTATATTTTTGTATTTCTTTCGATACTTCTTTCGCAAATGAGTCGGCATTCTTTTTCTAGTTTTCTACATACCTCTGTCCTTGGCGTCCTCTTTCCTAAGTCCCTTCTCTCTCAGCTCCGCCCTCATTTTTTTCTATACTTCTAATTCTAGGTCTATCTCTCCTTTTCTTCCCACTTATAGTCACTTCCCTAACCTTTATACCTACGAATTCCTTACTCTTCCAACTATATAGTTCCTTTTCTCTGATAATCTGAGAGCACATGCTTTCTTTGATTTGATATATCTATATTCCAGTTTTGTAATTACTATTAATACCAAGTAGTAGTAATAATAGAATCAATATTATATAGGCCTATATATTATATTGATTATTCTACTACTGCTACTACTACTTCGAGGTTATACAGGTTTGTGTGGCACAAACCTGTATAACCTCATAGGTTTATGTGGTACATTATATGGACCTCCCTCGAAAATTGGGATATGAGACCCAAAATTAAACTCGGCAAGCTGAAAGCGATTACTTTAATACGTGGCCATTAGGCGGCCGATTTCCGCATGGTAACTCGTTTGCGTGAAATGCCGGATCCGGCAACTGACGAAAAGATTTTCGGGTTTCGAGCCCCGCCCTTCACCATCCACTCTCTCTCCACAGAAAAGGATGCAACCTGTGGTTGGAACTGGTCCCCCGTTAATAATCTTACTGAATGGAAAGGAACGTAATATATATAAAAAAAAGCATGCGGCGGTCCATTAGATATTATTTTTGAAACTCCTTCCGTTTTACAGTAACTAAGACGTCACTAAGATGTCGTTTTGATAAGTCTATAACGTTATGTTCAGTATTTTGTATGTGGTACACAAGTGATAGACTGAAGAGTTTAATCGCGAGGGATCGATTTTTTCGACTGCGATTCGGAAGCGATTCTCAATGTCAAAATTCAAATTTTTTTATGAGGTCATGCGATCCTTCTAATGAAGCATATCTATATTAATTATTAACAAGTAAAAGAAAGAATAAAAGGATTTTCAATTATTATTAATTATTTCCAATTTAAAACAAAACAAAAAAATTTAAGATAAGATTTTAGATTTGATAAAAAATTTATTTTTAAGATCGGCAGATGGCGATTCAGGTGCTTCATTGAATCTCGTCTGCTTTTTTCATATTTCACGCCCCATCTCTAATCAGGGAGATTACTACGGGGCGGGGCCAGTTTTAACCTTGGGCTGCACTCATACCCGTGGAGGGGGCCGGATGATGAAAGACAGGGATCACCAGGCCAGGCCCAGTACGCAAAAAATCCGGGACAAGACCTGGGACGCGAACCCGGGTCCTCCTTCGTAGCATACCAATACGTTACCACTCGGCCATCCGGCCGCCAATCTCGTCTGCTTATATTAACGCCATTGTGTGAGTTTAAAATCTTATTTATATTGTATTCCATATTTAAATATGAAATTCATATTATTGTTTTATAAACATTTCTAGATATTTTCACAATATCCTATAGAATATAGGAACAGTAATTTAAGAAATATATAGGCCGAAGTGATATTTAGCACTTAGAGTGCGAAATTACTAGCACGCTTGGGGTCGACTCTTTCGAATCTTATGCCGGCCGCAAACTAGTCAATATTGTAGCAATTCGATTGGCTTCGATGTGGTACCAAAATCGTACGTACAACTTGTCATTTCATATTCATTGCAGCGATATAGACAATTTTCCGAAGAAAAAGAGGCGGAGCGAACAATATCCTGAATATTCAAACATGTGAGATATTCAACCCAAATTCTGCATCTCCACAAATTTATAATCAGAGCATGCAACTCTGAATAAAACAACACAATGATATTTTAAGTAATTAAAATTCTGGCCTTCGTTGCTAGGAAATTGTATTTCAATATGTTTGCCATCTAGTGCAGCAATGGCATTTGAAAACTTCCACTTTTTTTCAAATCCCTTCCTAATTTGCTCTGTCCTCTTATGTAGGTAGTTTCAGTACAAGAGGAAAGTGCTTCCCCATATAGTTTCATGTAGAATTTTTGGCAATGTACTTTTATGCATTTTGTAAGTTATTTCAAAGAACTGTTCTGAGCAAGCTGTTGAGAGAAACCTATAATATAAATAATTTTTACATATCGTAATCTTTTCGTATAAAATTCAGTATATATATATTACATATTTAAAGTTTAAAAACATATTTTAGAAATTTTATTTTTCTTATATGAAAATAATGCAACAAGTAAAATTTAACTTAGAAAATATAAAAAGTTATTCAGAAACCTTTGGAAAAGTTGAGCATGCATATTTGCATATCGATGAGTGAACAAATTTTCGAGAAACGTTGATTGGCTATGAAACAATGTGTCATGAGTGACGTCAATTTATGAAATGAATTAGATCATTGAAGAATAAAATTCTGCAAGTAGATCTCTGACTCTTCCTGATAAACAGGAAGAGTCTGGAGGTGTAGGATATGGATTAAAATATTCATTCTTCAAATACTAGCAATCAAAGTTAAATTTAAAAATTTTTTTGTAACAGACTATTAATATAATGACAATGCTGTAATAATATTTAATTTAAAAAATTTAAGAGTAAATCCGTCTTGATGAAGGATATTAAGAAAATATTTTCCTATTCCGTATCAATGAAATCATGTAAAGACTTTACATGATTTCATTTTACTGCGATTACAGATTTGGCATCATAGTCTTGAGTAAAATAATTATTAAATTATAGTTTAATTCTAAATTATCATACTAGAAATCATTCGGCCTTTGAATTGTGAAAAAAAAAAATTATATGGAACAGGAATATGGAGAATACTGGATTTCAGTGATTGTATTAGTCGATTAACTTAAGTTGCAATATTGTCAAATGAGCAAGCATTTAGATTTCTGTTGCCAGTTCTATTTGAATCTCATCTTAAAAATGTTTCAATACTTCAGTATAAAATTTGTAATTAATTGCATATTATTCTGGAATGCATTCATCAACGAACCTGATATTCAAAAAATCCTAACAGCTTGATTTTCATTCTGCTATGGACTTAATCTTTTTTGGATCAGGAGAAGGATTCCTATTGTAATACTTCTTACTGTAAATATTGAATAAAAGTAAACTATATGCCAAGTAAGATAAGTTGTTTATTCAAAAACATTTTCTGCTATCTGCATAGCCTTCTCAGTCCACTGGATAATTGCTATTTTGTTTCAGGATCATATTCATATACTATATTTCATCATCAATTACTAAATTTTGTGACTTGATTAATATTTAATTTACATTACTGATAGTATAGAATTTATTGCTGACTCTGCTAAGAAAGGTTATGTATCTTTAGTAATGAATTTAGAAGTTTATTAAAATACAAATATAAAAATAATATTTTTTGATGTAGAACAGGGGTGAGCAACCTTTTTAATCAACGGGCCAATTTAAATTTTAAAATTTTTTTGCGGGCCGCACATAAAGTAACACTTATTAATAATTTACAAAACGTTATTTATAATAAACATTAGAATAAAAAAATATAAAATTTAAAAAAAGTAAAGATTTCATATACAAATTTTAATGCAAAATAAAAACAAACAAGAAAAGAACAGAAAAACGAATTTTCTTGAAATTTTTAATGAGAAATTTGGCACTGTTTATTCGATACGAGCTGATCAATATCAGCCGGAATTGATGAGGTAGCTAC